>JANHFL010002849.1:24261-40761 GCA_032468155.1 Oxyrhabdium leporinum | reverse complement strand
AAGAAGAAGAAGAAGAAGAAGAAGAAGAAGAAGAAGAAGAAGAAGAAGAAGAAGAAGAAGAAGAAGAAGAAATAATTGTATAATATGTCATTCATAAGCTGTATGCTAGTCTACATTATGGAAATTTACAACTTATTATATTGTATCTCACAATATTAACTATTAAAACTCAAACACTGAATTAAATCAGGGGGAAGAGAAGGGAAGAGAGTTTCCATTCAAAATCAGAATATTTTATGTTTTGCTAAATATATTAATTTGGACTTTAAAATAACAAGAACATTTTTGAATGGAAAAAGATGTATATATTAATATTGTATTAGTTTTTTTCTGAGAGATATATGTAGGGTATGATCTAAGTGCACATTAGAAATATGTGGAAA
Organism: Oxyrhabdium leporinum; assembly: GCA_032468155.1. Taxonomy (NCBI): domain Eukaryota; kingdom Metazoa; phylum Chordata; class Lepidosauria; order Squamata; family Cyclocoridae; genus Oxyrhabdium; species Oxyrhabdium leporinum. The sequence goes on along the minus strand of JANHFL010002849.1, from coordinate 40,378 downwards.
CTTAGTCATCATTTTCTGCTGGCTGTAGCATTTTGGACACTCATGGACATAGCCAATTCCAACATGTTATTACAGATGGTGTAGATATTGGTGCAGAACGAGAAAAACTTCATCTAAGTCCATTCTCCAGTGTGAGAGGACAGGCTGCCTACAAAATGGCCAGCACTTGTGCTGCTGTTGTCCTGTCCCTTTAAGACCTCTCCTTAGCCAGCACAGCTACTATTGGTTATAAAAGCTGAGCAGAGAGGCAGCTGGGAGTGTTAGTGTTAGGGAAGAAGATGTGTGTTTGTCTGTAGAAGTAAAGTAACCTAAAGCAGATAGAAAAAAAAATGCTGTTCTCCAGCAGTAGGGCTCACAAGGATTAGTAGTTGGAGGAGCAATAGGAGAAGTGGGAAAAAGTGGAGTAGTGAGCAGTGAGTACTAGCCTCTGAATACTTGTATGTGTATTACCTAAGGACCTGTGTGGTTGTGTTGGCTCTCATAGGTTTTGGAGCCCATTGACATGGGTATATATAAAAGAACCCGTAACATCAGAATGAAACTTACTTGGTGATTTTGTGTGTAAATTATTAACCGTTGAATCTCATAGCATTATTACAGTAGAGAAAAATGGAGGGTGTGCTATGCAAGCCACTCTGAAATCCTAATTACAGTTTGGTACAATTGGTTCATAAGAGGGACTGTGCAAACACAGAATGTCTCGTTCTCATTCTGGACTATGGTGGGTTAGAAATGTAGTTAATAAATACATTGTACATACAAATTGTGCCATCCCTATTCCCAAATCCAATGTTGAAGACCAAAACTTTGGCGGCTTCTCCCCAGAATGGCAGCATATATTGTTTTGAAGAAGAAAATTCTATTCAGGGGAAGATTTAGATTATAAATACAATATTTCATCTGCACAATAATAAGGAAGCGAGATCCACTTTTCCTTCAATGGCAACTTGGCCATAATGGCAACAACTGTAATAGCCAATATACGATGATACATTGGTTTGGTGGTATCCGTGTCTTGCATCCTGAGGCATTTGGAGATTTCACAAACTAGGCAGAGGCGGAATAAAATACCATTTTAAATCTTATGAATTTATACAACAGCAAGATGAAATTTACTCAGATCTGGTCCATGATGCTGTTGATCGATCTGGGGAATCCACTAAGGTTACCTTGTTCAGGGCCCTTCTGAATGAAAGCACTTTATTCAAGGGGTTTCAGGATTTTCAGCCAGACCTTTTAAGCAGATTGCTTACAAGCAAAGCTAAAATGTCTTACTGTCTTTATGATGAAATAACCCCATTTAAGAAACTCCTAATCATGGAAAACGCCTAGAAATTTCAAACAAAGATGCATTTCTGTGGAATATTTTTACTTGCCACTAGATGGTGCTTCATTTCAGAACATGGAGATGTAGGAATATCCAGTTTTCAAAGGAAGAAAACTCCTTAAAGAAAAATAGTACTTTGGATTTATCACGACGGTTATTTTCTGCAGTGAAAAATAAAGGGCATTCCACAATGGGATATCTTCCTTCCACTCATTTCAGAGGGTAAAGCCCTCTTGTTTTCAACTGTTAAATACCTAGGTGGTCTGGATGTCCTTCCTCTATTGCTTTAAAAAAAAAAAAGACCTCCGTGTAACCATTTTCCTATAATGGAGCCAGGGCATTTCACAGTGGGACGTGTGAGTGACCCTGGGTGGGGTGGACTTATATTGCAGTGTGTGATCCTTTCTAGGAACGATTATTGGATTTTTTTCCGCAACAGCTCCTGCTGAAGCAAGCTGTTGCCAAACTATAACAATTAATTTTGTAGGGTTTAATAAATAGGGTACAGAGTAGCCTGACATATGTCTACAGAATGGTTATCAGCGTAGAAGATGACAGATGTGACTGCATTTTTTTAGCTGAATGGACCACAATTCCCCATGGTCATGGTTTGTTCCATATCACAGACATTTTTAATGAGCCAGGTGAAAGGGTTGAAAGGCTTTTGGAAGTCTGTAGGTGATTTTTCCCCCCCCTTTTCAGATCTGAATAGAATATCTGGCTTGTAGCTGTATCATTTAAAATCATGGGGATGTGAGTGAAAAAAGAAAGGCTGCAATGGAAGAACAAATTAATCTTTAGACATAAAGTTTGGTTTTAGACCCAAATTTAGACCAAGTGATAGTTTCTTTTTGGATGGTGCAGAACTGACCGATAGCTCACTTATTTCTAAACTTGCTTGGCAGAGGTTTTGGCTGTTACTGTAGGAATACTACGTGTTCAATGTTGCATGCAGCCACTTTTAGTTTAGTGGCTACCATGTTTGGTGATTGTTTGGGAGTACGGCGACATTTTTTTTCTTTTTTAAATCATTTTCCATCCAATATTTGCATTATGATCAAATTTTGTGCACCTGATAACACGCCATGCCAGAGTAAGAGTAAAGCTGGACTAGCGTATATGAGAGAACTTTATTAAATGAGAAAGCAGCAAACAATGGTTTTCCCAGTGTCTGTCTGTCTGCCTCGCTTAGTGACCATTTCACTTCCGATTTAAGGAATGGACTGCAGCCACAAAACAAGTAGTAGAGAGTTTAGTTGCTTCCTGCAACTGGGTATGACGAACAGTATGGACTTAAAACCTAATAATCTTTTCTCTTGTGGGACTATATGGTTGCCTGTATGTATGCTCAGATGATTAGGCTTAAGGACCAGGTAAATACTTGGTCACCACGTATAATCTCAAGGATGGATGAAGTGAACTCAGGAGACCCTGGTGAATTATGTGATGCGAGATTGCTTGGAAACCCCCCAATCCATTATAATATGAACCAAAGCATGGAGATCGGAAACAATTAAATTACCTGAAAGTGTGTTCTCAGTCAAACTGATTGAGATCCCTGACAGTAGATAGGCAAAGGATTACATAGGAGATTTTAAAAAGTTGTATCAATAATCATGAATAATTAATTACATTTGCATAGACAAGAACCCATCCTCTTCTGTATCAATAATAAGAATTTGCCTGAATTCAGACCTTGAGGCTGATACCCATAGTCTTACTTTCACCCCTGATCTACATTCTTTTACTGTTGTATTATAAAATAATTCATTGGCCGACTGACATTTCTGTGGCCGCCTTATCTGGCTTGAGCTCCCTTCCTCAGGGTCACTTTAAACCAAGTTACGGGTCTCAAAGGGCATCCTGAATCCCTGCAACTGCTTTAATTCGCTGCAGTTTTCCACTGCCTCACGAAACATGATTTAAGCATGAAAATTTAAACCTAAGAAAACCTACTTGAAGAGAATTTTAACTTTTAAACTCCTTGTTGTCTTTTGAAACATTCATCTGATGTTATATGGATTCATTGGTGGGGGTAAATTTTGTCAGCCTCCTGATATCAGGAATTAGAGCCACTTTAGAGTGTACTTTAGGATCTATAAAGCTATTTTGTTTCCTATGTCTGAAAACATGAAAAATGTCCTGTCTTATTAAAAATAATGGGAATAATACCTGCTTTCATCACATATTACCAGCTTTAAAGGGGACTATCGATGTAAGCTCCAATTTCAAAGCTGTGTGTGCTGAGGGCTGTTTTCTCCAGCTTCTTTTTGGAAGCTCTCCATATCTGAGGCCACAGCAAAGAAAGTTATGTAAATACTGTCTTTTGCATGATAATGTGTGTGACATAATAAAAAAATCCAACCTGTAATTATTCATTTGCCAAGCTTCCTAACTGCACGCTTTCCTTCTTTTCTAAATCCATACTAACTAATTTAGGATGACAGTTGATGAAACGGTCTAATCATAAAAGCTTAGGCTATAATCTTTAAAGAGATTACTTAGATAAATAAAAAAGGCACAGGCAGCCCTGTGTTTTATGGGATAAAATTAGGCTTCAATTTGTTGTAAAATTCTTTGCAGACAAGCCCAAAGAACTTTCAGCTGAGCACAGGAACTTTGCTGACACAAAGTATTTAAAAATTGAAAATGAATTTAGTCCTGTTTTGCTCCTATTAAACTGGCTTCTGTTCAAATACCTTGGCTGTGAGTCTGGCTGGCAGTATTGATCTCTTGCTCTAAACGAGAGCTATTTAGGGAAGCTTTTAACTAGCAAATTCACAAGCGCTCACACACGATCTCACTGTATTTTCTTCAAAAGGTACACTCTCAGAGGATAGATTATACTGCAGCAAATACAATGTCAAATATCTTGGAACACTGCTTTATGGTTTGTAACCTTTCTGGGCGTGGAAAAAAGATTTATGACCTTTAATAGACGCAGGAACAATTTCTTACGATTTTATTTGACACCCTACCAAGTAGCTAAGAAAGTGATGGAGATTATCGTGGAAGGCAAAAATCCTCCCTGACACCATTCAAAAAGATACCTGTGTGTAGAGCAGTCATGGTGAACCTTTTGGACTCAGTGTGTCAAAAATTCAGAAAATGCCTAACTTGACTCTGCCGGCATGTCTTTCATGCACACATACACAGACAAAAGAGAAGCAATTTATAAGAAAGAACCTCTGTAGATCATGGGTGTCCAACCTTTTGACTTGGCTGAGCTACATTCAGCAAAGAGGAATTGTCTTGGGCTGTATATAAAACATATAATATAGTTAATGTACATAAATGACATATTAAAAGTTTATGGCCTTGTGGGGCTGTATTACTAGGTGTCCCAGGCCGCATGCATTTATGGTAGATAGTAAGATGGGTGCCATATTAAATTTAATACTTATGTATTTGTAAATATTTTTCAATTTGTCTCTGCCCCTCAGAAAAATGTCTATCCAAGGCAGGTCTGGGTCGCCAGAGGCCTGGAAACTTCAGAGAACCCTCTTGCATGGCCTTTGCAGTCTCCAAATGGATGGGAAATTGCACCCCATTGTTTGGACGCTCCATAAAAGTATACAAGAGCGGGGCCTCTTGCATAACTTGCAGGGGATGCAGAGGCCTCATGACAGCACACCACCTTCTTGTGTGGTCTCTGGAGGCGCTGGTGCTTATTTTTGGAGGCTGCAGAGGCTGAAAGTGATGTGTTCTTATACACCCTTTGGAAGTTGTGGAACGGGGTCCTGCTCTCTCGTGCAGCCTCTGGAAACTCCGAAGAGTATGCAAAAAACATTCTTGCTTGATTTCCAGAAGCTCCAGTGACCACTCGTGTAACTTCCGGTGGGTCTCCAGGGACTGTGTGCCCTCTAGGTGTGTCTCCAAACTTCCAAAAAAAGTTTTGGAAGAAGACACTGGCATTTCTATATTGTTGTGAAGAAACCTACATGAATGCGACCATGAAGTCATCGGGACATGAACTTGCTTTGAAGATTTAAATTCTTAGTTTTTAACTTGCAAACTTATTGGGGTAGAAGTCTAACTTTTTACAGGGTCATCCAAGCAATCTAATACATACCTATGCCAATTTTAAAGGGCAGAACACACTGCCTAATTAGCATGTCGCAAATACTGTGTGACCTCTAGGTGTGTTGCCAAAAATAACGTGTGTCATAGGTTTGCCATCACCAGTGTAGAGCATCAAGACCATAGTCATAAAATTTTATACTTTCTTCCATGCTTAATAACATCCATTAACACAATGAATTTAAGACCCTGCTATTTGATGCCTTCCCAGGGTGATTTCCATTCTTATTTAAGCAGTGATATTATATCTATGTTGCTGTAATTTGCAGCTATATTAGTATCAGTCTAAAACTACAGTGAAATGGTTCTCCTATATATCATCAGTATTAACACAATATTGTTGATATTGTGAAAGATCCTCAAGAGATTTACCTTTACAGTATGTTATACCAAGGAGCTTGGGGAGATTTATGGAATGTGTCGTGTAGTCTAGTCATTAGCTCAAATTTAGGATTTATCAACACACATTCCTTTAGCCCTGGAGCTGGCAGAAAAGCATGCCAGCATAAATGGTGCTGCAGCTGCCCCATCTACTGAACCCTATCTGGTCTCAGGAATTAGGCTGGTAAAAGGTGCTGTCTGTACAGTTTTAATTTATTTTATTGATTTACACAGCTATCCATCTGCCCCTGTGACTCTGGGTAGCAAACATAAGATTCAAAGTACAGGGCAGATAAAGAAAGCAGTTGGTAGCATCTCCTGACATTCTAAAGTCATCGCCCAAAATCAGAATTCTGGGATTGACTTTATTTCTAGATGACCAAGAGTTATGTCTCATAACAGCAAAGTTTTTGCATGGTGCATATTTATTTATGATGACAAAAAAAAAGAAGGCTGAACCTCAGGATAGAGCTGAGCCACTCCGAATGATAAACTACTTTGACTGGAAATAATTATTGCTCAAATTCAGCTATATATCATAAGATAATCCTTCCCCCCTCCCAAGTGGTACAAATATTGATCTTTTTTATTTTAATTCAGTTTATTGATTGAAGCTCATACTTTCATGTAAATGAGAAACTGGAGCTAAAAATGAATGTTATTTAAATTTTATTTTTATTTATTAAACTTATAAGGCTGTCATTTCAGTATCAAAGGACTCTGGGCAGCTTTAATATTTAATCATCAAATGTTTCTTCTGAGGCCACTTAAACATATTTATTATTATTAGAAACATTATTTTTAAAGCTGGTATTATTGCTTACAAAATTTGCAAGACTTTGTATTCTTTGGCTTTCTTCAGATCTTGTGTTTCATCATCTTTGATTTTTTTTCCTACCGATTTTGTGTAAAGCCTCAAATTGACATTAGGCAATGTACAAAAGCAACATTACATTTCACTGATTTAACTAGAATTAAATAATACAATTTGTTCTTATTTTAAACATACTGCAATCACAATTCGTATTATTGAGTAGAAACCAAAGCAATCATCTGACTTTCTCAGGGGAAAATTGAAGACTAACAAACCATACAAAATATTTAAGTTTTCAGAGTCATTTAGCTAACATTTTCTCAAGAGACTACCATCACTTCTATTGTTAAATGAGAAATGTAACAATTTTCTCATACTAACACACAAGATTGCTTATCTGTAATGGGAAATTCTGTGGTTCCTCTCATTTAGCTAAATTGTCCAATATTACAAATGCATACTTGAAAACCATCTCTTTTTAAACTCGAAAGCACCTTTTATGTCTAGTTTATGTAATGTTTCTTAAATAGGAACTCTGATACATTGAATACATTATTCAGGCATTTTGGTTGTCAGTCTAAAATTAAGATATTTTAAACAGTTGCATGCCAGATGATTAACAATAAAGGGAAAGAAATGGAAAGATAGCTCTTTCTGTAGTTGAAGAAGGGTTATTTGGAAACAATTCAATTTTTGAAAGAAATGCTTAAGTGAAGTGTTTAATAACAGAACAGGGCAGGAGTGGAATGGAATGGAGCAATATGTACTACAAACCCCAGCAAATAAAAACTTTGCAGGCATATGGCTCAGCCAAAAAAAACCCCTTCATGCTCTCAAATTTTTTTCAGTAGAGAATTATCAATTTGTTCTGATTGCTTGATTTAATTATTAATAAGACAAAGATAAGTATTCAGTATTTTCAGATATGTAGCACAGTATTAAAAGAATAAACAATGAGATATTAGATTTAATTTGAAAATCTTAAAAATAGGGAACTCAGAAGATACGTTGGGCCATATTTATAGACTGCTGGTGAAGAAGGACTCATAATCTGAATCGGTAAAAGATTGTACAATAAAATAGATTCATTAATAGGGATCCAATAGTAGAAATCATTTCAGTGGAAGAAAACTTTAAATTTCTTCAAACATTCTTAGAAAAAATTGTTATAATGTTTTATCATTGGTATAATATTTCAGATTTGATTTCTAAACTTGACAATTCATTTTCAATGACCAGCTTGGATCATTCTTTCATATTTGGTGGCAAAACTATAATACAATTCTGGAAAATGATTTATCCTAGTATGAAACAAGTCTTAAAAGCCGCATTTGATTTCAACCTATGTTTTTAACTTCATGAAACTATATATCCCCTGAATTAGCTTTGTATATAACTGCTACAAGGATACTATATGCTTCTTACTGGAATAGTTACCTGATCCTTTCAGTGGAAAAATGGACAACCAAGTTGAAGATATGTGCTTTGATATGCAATTGAAATGTATTGAAACTTTGTTATTGATAGAGATTTCAACTCAAAGTGGAAACCATTTTATATCTAATATTTTTTGCTCTTTTTCATGTTTATTTACATATTTTCTTCAAGGTCTCTGTAAAAAAGGAAAAAACTTTAAAATGTAAAATGATGGGCAAAATATTGTACTTGTTGCATAACTGAATTGCCTTCCAGTGTTCTACATTTCAAGGGAAATGGTCTTTTACACGAATCCCAGTCTATACATGATGCAAAATACAGGCACTCCTCGACTTATGACCACAATTGAGTTAAAAATTTATGTTGCTAAGCAAGACATTTGTTATGTGAGTTTTGCTTCATTTTATAACCTTTCTTGTCACAGATGTTAAGTCAATAACTACAGTTGTTAAGTTAGAACAATCTTCATGGTTGTTAAATGAATCTGGCTTTCCCATTGACTTGGTTTGTCAGAAGGTTGCAAAAGGTGATCACATGACCTTGGGATACTGCAACTGTCCTAAATACAAGTCAGTTGCCAAGCGTCTGAATTTTAATCATGTGACCAGGGAGATGCTGCAACAGTCTGAAGTATGAAAAACAGTTATAAGTCACTTTTTTCAGTGCTGTTGTAGCAATAGCATTTAGACTTATATACCGCTTCAGTGTTTTACAGCCATCTCTAAGTGGTTTACAGTCAGCATATTGCCCCCAACAATTTGGGTCCTCATTTTACCCACCTTGGAAGGATGGAAGACTGAGTCAACCTTGAGATGGTCAGTATTGCAGCAGTAGGCTGCAATACTGCATCTAACCATTGTGCCACCATGGCTCTTTGAATGGTAACTAAACGAACTGTTGTGAATCAAGGACTACTTGTATATGCTTCAGTTTTGAGAACTTCACAGAACTATTTCTTAGATACCTTGATAATATATTTAGTGTTCAAAAAATGAGTCATCCAACAGGATGATTTAGGATTTTTATGCTAGTACAGGTAGCAATAGCACTTAATACTTATATACCGCTTTATAGTGCTTTACAGCCCTCTCTAAGCAGTTTTACAGAGTCAGCATCTTGCCCCCAACAATCTGGGTCCTCATTTAGTAGTCATCAACTTATGACAATGAGTATAAGAAATTTTGGCTGCGCATTGATCTAGTCATTGAACAAGTCACCACATGACCAGACGTCACCACATGACCAGACCCAATCTTATGACTATTTTTTACTGCAGTTAAGCAAAACTCGTGGTCAATAAATGAATCCAACTTTCCCAATTGACTTTGCTTGTTGGAAGCCAGCTGAGAAGGTTGAAAATCACGTGACCACAAGACACTGCAACCTTCATAAATGGAATCAGTTGCCAAGCAACCAAATTGCGATCATGTAACAATGGGGGTAGAGTGATAGGTCATAACTTTTAAGATAGAGGTTGTTGTAACTTTGAACCACTGTTAAACGAAACAAAATTGTAAGTTGAGGACTATTTGTATGCTTATAGTTTTGGGGACAGGCCTTACTATCAGCTTTAATTTACAGAGTTAAATGTATGAGATCTTGAAATTCCATGCAAACGGAATGTTATTAAACTTCAATCTATGTTAAAAGCTGAATAAATGCAAATTTGTCAAGTATTTTTTAAATGTTGTATATAATGTTCAAATCCTTTCTATACTTAAAGAGAATTTATTATTTGCAAGAGCTTAAATGTGTACCAATGGTAGATATTATGGTACTCTTTGCATTTCTAGATTTTTAATTTCTATTTACAAAAATAAATTTAATCTCTTTGTGTCGATCTCTTCCTACTCAGCACATTATTTGGGGGGGAGTATCCAATATGCAAAAGTTTATATCCCTATAATTCTTTTAGTTTGAATTGAATTATGGCTGTTTAAAAATTAGTATGGTCACTTCCATAAATCTTTCTTCAGGTTCTGAATCATGGGAACAGTTACAATTTCAGTACTGCTGTTTCCAGTACCAATATCCTAATAGCACAATCTCATAGACACGCCTGCTCAGAATCTGAATGATATCTCGGTATGTTAACAGCAGGATGACTTCAATCAAAATTATGCAGGAAATGAATCCTATTCTCTGGCACTATGCCGTGTTGTAGAGAAACAGCAGGACTTGGTAAGGAAATCTCATATCATAAATGCAAGACAGCAGATACAATTTAAAGATAAATTTTATTCTCTTGATGATTTACTCATGCAAACTGCACAGTGAAGAAAACAGTACAGTTTGTGAAACATGTCAAATTCAAGGAACGCAAATGCAAAGTACAGAAGTAGTGACATACAGTTTAAAACGGAATCTATGGTTGTACAACTATTTTGTTGAACATATAGATTTTCACTAACCCCTCCATTAAAATCATTTTACATATCTCCTCACACGTACTTAGATTTACAACAGCAACACTTTTGTTACTAAAAACACTGTGTTACATTAAATAAGGTTTTAAAAGAAGATTGGCTTATATTGCTCCAGGCGTTGTTATTGAGGCATCACCATTTAATTCAGTGAGCTACTTCAGAATAGAAATGAAGATAGTAGAGTACAGCACAGCCCATGATATTTAGCAGAGCAAACACAACCAAATTGTTTTTACCTAGTTCATGGAATTCACAATGAGAGAGTAATCACTCCAATTCAGATAGGGATATGAGTCCAGATCCCTTGCTTTTTACATTGTGCCTAAATTGGAGGGAGCACAAAGCAGTTGTGTACATCAGGTGTTCAGAAGAACATAAATGCCACCTATCAACGATGCATTGCTTTCAACTGGGGGCACATCCCCACCTCAGCATGGCTAGAATTAGATCAAGCTAATCTTCTGTGGAGGTTTCTTTCAGGATTTGTATTTGCTGATGGAGACTTGTTTTTGTTCTGTGTTTTAAATTCTGTAAGCTTGCTTTCAGTATTACAGCTCTTTTAAAACAACCTGATAAAGCAAAGGCAATTAGAGGATTTCTTTGCAAACTACGCAAAAACCTGTTCCTTGTAGTTTTAATACACAAAATATTTAAATTCTTATTTTCAGATTTAAAAGCACTGAAATGATATATACATAATTTAATGACTGCATCAAATTTCTGTTCAAGTTTGGTTGTACACCATAAAGTTGTTTTCTGTCATTGCCACCACTTAAAATTGTGACTTCATAGCTTGATGGCACCCCAGGTTAAAACAAAGCATAGAAGAAACAAGTCACACAACCCACAATAAATGCAATAAATGCTTGTTATATACATAATGGGTTTCTCCTGTTTTTTTTTACTGCCAGATATTGCATTGCGTAGTTTACTTCATTGTTCTACAAAGTTTTACTGATGTGAATGCACAGACCTATATTTGGAAATTTTATAATTTAATAAAATAGTGTACTGCTGTTGTTTTTAATGTAAATTCAGAATTAAAATAATGGCACATTAAAAAAAACCTCTGTATCCTACAGATGATTGGATAATGAGATGAAATGTACCTACATCATCTCATCAGAAACTACATCATGGAATGTTAATTATCCAAGTTCACACAGTAAATTACAATTCAAAATTGCAAACACTTATTCAAGCCAGCATCACATTGAAGGCATCTTTAAACATTCAAGCACAGAATGCCAGCATAAAGTACTGAATCATTCTCTTTTTCACTCATTTATCTACATGCACACTCACAAATGCATACTGGGCACACACGTACACATACATACTGTAATTGTTTCCAAGGTATGGTAAATCATTAACTTCCCCGCATTCAGGTATCAAAATTTCTCTACTAAAACATGACAGTGTTTACACAAGAATAAAGTTAAGTTACCTTGCAACTACAAGACAATAACTAAAAAAAAAGAAATTTGAGTTGTTTGAGGAGGGAATTTAAGCTTTTCTGGCACCCATGCCATACTAGAATGCGCAAAAGCTTCTCACTTTAAGAGTCAAAACCCCCACAAAATATCAAGTTATGTTGATTCTTAAAAACAGTTCCATTGTTCAACCCTGTTAACATCTGTCCATTGTCTTTTTTTTTATTTCTGTAAATGGACAGCTGCAGAAATGTATTTCCATATCAGAAATGAAAGTCCTGATTTTAAAATGGAAGTGTTAACTAAACTGGTATCAATTAAAAAGAAAATCTAGCTAAAATGACCCTGATCAAGATTATGTATGTGCATAAGAGTACTGTATATCATATACTGTACTGGCCCTGTTGAACAAAATTCTTTAAAAAAACATCCAAAGTTAAAAAGCCAAAAAAATAATGCTACACAATATAATCAAACATATTCTCCCAATGTTTTCTTCTCATAATGTGCAAAACAATACAAAGGCAAAAAGACTAAAAGCAAATTTACCGTTCCGGCCTTTTCCCCCCTTGCCTAGTGCTTTATGATTTTGTCGACTTTACAAAGGAATCTATGTAGAACTTTGGTATAAAATATTATAAGATTATGATCACAGTTTTGGGATGAGTATTTAGTGTCTTAATTATTATTTTTGGAATACCATCAAATGAAAGGAGTACATTTCAATTGTACCAACACTTTTACATGACAAGCACTGAAAATAACAAGCCATCCTAGTTAGGAACCAAAGTGACTACAAAGAGACTAAAACCAGCTGTGCAATTCCTGTTTGCCAACTTCCAAAGCCAAATTCAAGTTTATATTTTACAGATGAGTAATTATTAAGCTACAGATGTTTCCTAGATGAAGGCTATTTCCTTGGTTTCCCTTTGAAGCTGCTAAGGAATATCTAAAAACAAGGTAAGTTTTTAATCAACTTCCTGAAGGCTGTGATTGGGACGGAGGAGCCATGACAATCTGTGACAACACTGGCTCTGTACTCTGGTCAGGCATCTGGCTGAGAACTGATGTAGCCACTGCTTCTGCCTTGGAGGTAGAGCTTACTCCATTAGAAGTGCTGATGGAACTATGCTGAATAGCTTCGGTGTGAGGACTACTTGGCACGGAAATGTCTTCGGAACTGTCATCTTTATCTGTTGCTGAAAAGACAAGAACAGCATTTCTATTCCTTGTTCATGAAACACACACCATCATGTTATATCCAAAGAACTACAGGTTGAAAATTCTGACTACAGGTTAAAAAAATTCTGTTTTAACAGGCAGCGCAGATCCTCAAGCACTTTAAGCTACTTCATGAAACAATGTCCCTTCATTTTTGAGAAAAGCATGGTTTCATTATGCTTTGCTTCACTCCTCGGACTCCTGTTTTTATAATAACTGGAAATCAAAGGGGAGATAGGTATTTACATGAAGGGCCTTAATGGGCCAATCACATCTATGCATCTCACTGTGAAACAGGCTAATCAAAACTCCCCCCCCCCCAAGTTTAATAGTCAGACAAAAGAGCAAGCTCCTGTTCTATTAAACTGCATTAGCTGCTAGTCGTATATATTTAAAAGAAATGTTTTATTTTAATAACCAAAAATAACTAGTTAATATCTTTTGCCTTTTTCTTCTCTACTTCCTTTCAAGATGTGAAATCCTCCAATGAAGGAACAACTGGCATATAGGAAACTAATGAGGGAAGCTGGGGGGCTAACACAGCTCTGTCAAATTCAAACGATGACTTGGAGAATGTCCCGCCAGTAGCATCCAACACAGCTTTGTTGCTGATAGAACTGCTTCCATCAATGCACTGGGGAGTAGGGCCATTTCTTTCCTTCCCCTAAACATCTGTCCTAGAGAATGAAGAATACTTTGAAGTAGGTCAGGTGGCTTGTACCAGGGGGAAGACAAAACTGCAGTTTGTGAGCAAATTTCCACTCAACACTAAATTTCATCAACTGCTTCAAAAATGTTAATCATCATGCCTGTAACAAAGTTCTATTTAGTGATTGTGTGTCTTTATTTAAAAACCCAACTACATTAGCCTATCCCTTTTGTCCTATTGTAGCATTAAAAACTATAGTTATTTGCCTCATCAAGCATTTATAAGTTTTATTATTTTATTTACCTTAGGCACAATTCACTCCAACTGATTTTTGGATTTACCAAGTAATTTATACGGTAAATACTGTATATTATTTACCTGCTATTTCTAAAATATTTGCCTTTTTGTTCAGAATCATGTTAGGTTTACAGTACCAATACTAAGATGAAGCAAGTGAATTCAAAAGCACATCCCTGGTTCTCAACAACTATATATAAGATTCTGGAATGAATATACAGCTTTACACATTTTTTTTATTTTGCGTGCATTCCTGGTAATACATAGAATTATATGTTGTGAATGGAAATATGACTGTATAGATAATATATATAAATATTAAAAGAAAAATTTCAATCTGAAACTTATTAGTAAGTTTTTGGATCTGGAGTTTACAAGTCCTTACATGGCTAATAAACAGATATGGATTTTGCATAAAAGTTTCCACTATGTGCCAGGCTCCATGTTGGAGAACTGGACCTAATTTACCAGATGAAATAAACAAGTTGGTCATGCTAACTTTACGTGATATAGAAATATATAAGAAAAAAAGGCCAATTGCCAAAAGTAATTAACAGAGATATTTGACTACAGAAGTATGTATAACTAATACAGTTTAAATATTAATTTCAAATTCAGAAAACAGGAAAAAGATTTTTATTGGAACATTTATACATATTTAAGATAGAGCAGCTCAATGGACTACACCTTTTTTGTTTCTGATTCCTTTGTATCATTTAAAGACATTGAACACATACATTTTAAAATGAGCAAAGAACTAAGCAGCATCTGAAAAACACTGAAAAATTGTAAGTATTAATCACATAACATAGATTTCTATTGTGCAATTTCATTCTTCGGAGCAAATGTTGATGCCTTCGGCTAGTAAGAGGAGAAAGTTTATTTTCACTGACTCCCATATTTCTGTCCAATACAGAAGTCTCTTCAAACCCCTAGAATGGATTCTTGGGACATGTTATTGCATAAGATATAGGGAAGAATTAGGTAGCAACATTTTGTGATGTTTCTGCCATGCTATCTTTTGGGTTCTGCATGGCTTCAGTGAATTGTGTAGCTTGTGTTCAATTTTTAAATTATACTTTGGCCACTTTGATATGGATGTAAATTATATGTACTATACATTTTAATGAGTGATAATGCTATTTTAATGCTATTTTCACTGCTGACTTCCATACAGAATAAAAATAGCATATACTAATGACTCTGAGATAGTTAAATACGCCAGAGGGGGAAAAGTTATTTTTACATTAATATTCAAGACACCTAAGCTCATTCAGCAATGAGGAAGCTATCCTGTAGCAGCCTAAATATATGAAATAATATTGTTTTGTCAGATGAGAGCTATAATAGCCTCATCCCTGCAACAATCATTGTTAATATAAATTCAAAATATATTTTGGTATGGTTTCAATTTGCTCCAAGATGCAACTTTCTATCTTGTCAGAATGACTGGAGATCAAAAGGACTGAGATTTATAATCTCAAAACTGACAAAATCAATGTGCTAAATATATACAGTCACAGAGAGTTGCTAAATCTCCAGAATCTTTTAAATTAAAAAATATTGCCCATTCTGATGAAATTGCTTACAATGACTACAAGTAAAGATGGTGGCCATTAAGTTTTATCGCAAGCACCTGAGGAACTGTTCACATGCAATACAAAATGTTCTTTTATTCTCCTAAATTACTGACACTGGCAAATTAAAATGAAGTGGCTACATATGGCAGAAACAATCTCCACATTTACAAATACCCTGAAATATCACTAAATCATAAAAACGAAAGCTGTGGGTTATATATTATGAATGTTGCCTAATGCATTCCCAGCTCAGTTATTTGTTATAAATTTGTGTACAATGGACAAAATTGGCCATTTATTCTACTGCAGCGACTGCTTTCTGGACTTTTTATTATATCCCCAAATAAGACATACACAATTAACCTTTGAAGTGCTGAAAGAATCAGAAAGCCAACAATTTAGTTTCTTACATTTTACCTTTACATTGTTTTATCCATAAATATTAATGTTTATTTTTTTCCTTCAACAATAT
>JANHFL010002849.1:8708-24161 GCA_032468155.1 Oxyrhabdium leporinum | reverse complement strand
TAATGTTTATTTTTTTCCTTCAACAATATGATATATTGCTCCTTTGGATGAAAATTAATATTCAATTCATCTAACAGCTATTCAATATAAATATATAACGAGGATTTATGATTTTTTAAAAAAAATATTCTATGAATTACCGTGTCCTTGAACATATTTTGCCAAACCCATGTGAAACATTTCATCATCGTTTTTCAGTATTAATGTTTTCTTGGTTTGGTGCTTCTTGGTATTTCACTGGCACAACCTTAGAGCTATGGGGAAATGGAATATTACTCACTATGATAGCCAGATTTCTTCTGCATGGCTGTAACAGGACAATCTTTATGAGCCAGAAGAAGCTGTTTCAGCTGTGCCACTTCATTTCTCAGCAGGGTGACTTCATTCTAAATTTTTTAAAAAGCAGCTGTATTAAATTATGTGCATTTCAGTCCGAGGTTTACAAGATCCCGAAAAGACAAATAAAAGACGCATCAGCACTTCCGGTTCATATTAATACCAAAAGTTAGTATTTATGAAAAGTAGGATATATACATTGAATAAATGAGGTTTGTGGCCAGATAACTTCATTCCCATTCCTTTGTTATACAAAGCCACCCAGAGTCACTTCGAAATGAGATGGGCAGCAAATAAATTTAATAAATAATAAATAAATAAATTACAATGGGAATTCTTTCTTCCCTCATAGTATTATTAATATTTGCTAATTGAATTACCTTTTTTCCCTCTATTTTCTCTATTTCCTCTAACCTCTATGGCCGTACAATATCTTGCACATTGCCTTCTGTTATTTAAAATCCTCAATCCTATCTTTTTGAAGATTTCATCATCTGCATTCAAGTCCTGTTCTTCCCCTTTCTTCATATATTTGCTGTGTAGTATTTACACAGTAGTATTGTGTAGTATACAATCCCACTACATTCAAGTTTACATGCTTCTTCTCGATATGCCCAGTCTCATTTCACATAACAAAGTAGGAATAAGCATTCCTGGTAACAGACCATATGCTATCCACTACCTTTCTACCACGATGTTTATCTCTTAAAATTTCCCCATCTATTTTAATAAATATTTTATCAAGCTACAAGCTGCACTAATTACTCTAGTGTTTTGTCATTTATATATAAATTGCAACTGATCACTCTGTTTTGTTTTTGGCATGAGAAAGTGGCATCTCTCCATGCTCTTTTTGGCAAAATAAAATCTAATATTCAGTGCAAATCATTCAACTTCTCAAACGAAATGGCATTGTCTGCATATAAAAATACACATTCACTCTCCAAACCAACAAAGTTACAGATGCAGTCTTCATGCACATCAAACACACACTTTTATGGAACCTTTCATAAATAAACCATATCATATTTTAAGGTTTCTCCAATTACAAATCCTACAGCTTGAAGCTTTAATGATTTTTCAACACTGTCATAGCATCACCATTCACTGGAATATAATGTATCACCAAGTTATGATTCCTACCTTAATAGGAATCCAGAAACCAGATACTTTCATTCATAGTTAAACAGATCCCATCACTTCCCTACAACTTTTAATGAACTTCATTCCAGAAGGCTCAAAAACATTATTTGGATCTCTTACATATTTCAATTTTCTCTCAGATTTCAGAGAGTCACAATTTTTATTCATTAGTTCATATTCCTCTTAATTTCAAGTTGTAGTGTTTCATGGTCATCATCTGATGAACCCTATATTGATGTCTGCTGTTCATCATGACCTTATTTGAAGCTTACACATAACTTTTTAGTAAGACAGTAAAATAGAAAAGATGTAGACTAGGTCATCACTATTATTTGCACCATGCCACATGCAGCACTCCTTGCTCGCACTATATTTTGGATTGTATACCACAAGACAACAGAAACCTTGTTTTATTCCCTCATATTTGTGCTAATTTATGTAAATTAGGATTTATAATCCACATACTGCCTTATGAGCCTACATATGATCGCCTGAATCCCACCAATTAATAAGTATATTCAGTGAAGTGACACAACCAGAGGATATATATGTAACTACTGGTACAACCTTCCCTTCACCAACAATATCTAAATGGTAGACCAGAAGGATATATTCAGAATACATTTCCCCATTTAATTTAAAATAATCTGAAACTCTATTAAAGAATATTATATTCCTACTTCATATTACTCAAATTTTAATAGTGTCTAACTAAAGCTACAGATCCAGGCTGCAAAATGCAAATGACCCCTAGACGGCAGCAAAATAAGGATGTGCAAAACGTTCTCTGCATAGACAATATAGTATAAGGAACTGGCAACTCAGATCAAAACACACATATTTTGTCTGAGCATGAACCTGAAACACATTTCAGGTAGGACCTGTTCTGGAATAGGAACAGCAAAGAAAACAAAATAAGGCCTTCAGTGGCAGTACATGTGGTGTCAGCTAAGGGAAGTAATGGAAACAAATATGTTGTGAAGATTGGAGAGGAATAGGCAGGCTGGCTGAATTCAGATGTGACGAACTATGGGGAAGAAAGAAGAAAGGCACCGAGAAGATTACAGGATGAGCAGGCGGGTACTTGAATGTAAACGTGTCAGGGGAGTAAGAGAAAGAAGGTGCTGAATTTGGTAGGAGAGCAAGCACAATTGTCATGGAGGAAGAGAGAAAGGAGAACAATATCACCATTGACCCATTGACCCTATTATACCCTTCTGGATTTTGTCTCAGCTGAAACCCCAAACAACTAAAAAGTTGTAGGTTTTGATTTGCACATGCTTCCAAGTTGCAACATCTTTGTTTTATGTACTAAACACACTTTCAGCACGCAATATTTGTTACCAATGGTGATTGCCTAGATTTTTGCAGTCCAGACCTGAGGTAGACCTAATTATGCAACAGAATGAATAACATTGAGAAAGTAAAAAGGTAGTTTTTACCTATGACTTTGTGATCAGGTTATTTAAATTACTACCAATATTTATCTATCAATAGATATCAATATATATCTCAGCCTTTATAAGTTATACATAGCTGGCTCTTTTTTGTTGTAATCTTAAATAAAAAATTAATTCCACTGCATAGATTTCCAGAACATTTCTGGACCCAAGGTTTTACTTCAATATCGCAAGAGATAGTAAGGTTAGGACAAAAGCAGAATTTTAATTTAATTTCTGTATAATTAAAATTAAGAACAAAATTAATTAAGAATAACTAAAATCATTTCTTTGTATGCATGTAATAATTATCTCCTAGAAATTAGAAAGTATAAATTTTAGGAAGCTTTAGGGCTTTAGGATATGTACCTTTGCGGTATGTCGAATTGAACAAATTAATTTAAGTCCAGGTATCATTGTCAACTATTCTTGAAATAATCGATATTTGTATTTTTACATTTAAATTATACGTAATTATTTTAATTATTATAAACCACTTTGGGAATAATTTGTCCCGAAAGGCAATTTAAATCATTTTAAACAAATATACTATTTCAACAAACTTTTCAGAGCCAACATCTAAAATACCTAGATAATAAACCCCAAAATGTATATACAAAATGTATAATCTTCTCAATGTTGCCTGAATTCATAGGACAGCTTTTTAAATTCAATAGGAAGAATTACGATTGTAATCTTTACTCCGTTGCAACTGCTACATAACAGAACTGAATATTCTAAATTTTATGAATTGTACTGGGAGTGGGAGGGGGAGGGGGTATCAGACACTTAGCCAGCCAACTATCCAAATGACCTGAGTATATTCCAAGAAAATGTTTTGGACTGCAGAATGTTCTCTATGGACTAAAAGATTCTCATGCAGAATAATCTCTACCTGCTGACTGGGAAATGACAGAATCTCCCCCTCCTCCCCACCCTTTTCTTGCTCTTAGCTATGTAAATAGCCATTTGGCAGGCTAGGGTAAGTGTGATAGATTCAAGAATATACACTAAATGAAGAAAAGAAGCAGGAAAACAGTTGGCTCCTTACTGCACCTTAATTGTTGAAGTTAGTGAAAAGTAGTTTTGTCAAGGTAGTTGTTTCTTCCTTGTTAAATAGCTATTTGAATATATCAATCAGCTTGGCAGTAGGAAAAACAGGAATAACACTTGAGGCTGAGGGTCCCTGTAGGGCTTTTTCCCCCCCCTTTTGAAAATATCAGCAGTAGTGAACACATATAATACACTAATTAGCACAAGGGCAGCATTTTTCAGCTTTAAATGATGTGAGTGAATTTACAATTTTGAGTGTCATGGGCACAAGCACAGATTGACTGTGGTCAACCCATTCACTAAACAAGCTGCCACACCAAAATATAGTCACCAGGTGGTTTCACTTCAAATTGCCTTATCTGCTTATTCATTTTTTTTTTGCAGAATAAACTCTAGTCAATTCACCTGAGCCCTATCGGAACATCTGGAACAGTCAATTGATGAGATAGATCCCCAGGCCCTTGGACTGGTGAGTAGAGTGGAAAGCAGAAGAAAAATGCTCAATGAGATGCCTTGCCAAGCAAGAGAGAACAATCCCAATTAAAAATACTTAGTTGCAGCCGCAATTAAAAAGCAGCACTGAAACAGGTTTCTCTGTTGGAAGCAACTATCTGATCTGCTGCTCTGGTCTGTCAGTTCTGTGAATTGTGTAAAACAAATGCTGAAACTTTGACCTTTGGACTGGAAGACAAACCTGGTTTTCTGAACTTTGGACTACATTTTGATTTTTCTTCTGCCTGCGGGAAGCAAAACTATTCAGAACAATTGTCTTTCTCAGAGATTCTGCGCTGATTTACATTCCTTTTCTTGTGAGCTGTTTATCTACTCAGCCTTGAGTAAATTGTTAATTTTCATCTAGCAATTGTTCGTGGCAGTTTGAAACCCAAAACAAAACAGTGGAAGATATTAATAACAAACTGTAAACAGAATTGGAGGGTGCAGTTAGCCAATATTTTCTTATTTTTACTTCTAAATATGTGTTTGGATAGACTATATGGTTGATATTTTCAAAGTGCAAGAGAGGTGTTTATCAATATAGTAGTACTTGGTACTCATTGTTAATTGGTTCCGGGAGGCATGACGAGAACTAAAAATGACAAGTACCAATTTTTTCCCATAAGGAATTATGTAAATAAAGTGAATGTGTTTCCAAACCAAAGTCAATGCACATTTTAAGGCAATATGTAAAATGATAGGGTTGTATTTCATTCAGAAATAAACCTAAAAATGAATAAATACTTAGTTTAAATAAAATAAAAATTTCACTTTACCTGTACTGATGAGAAAAAAACCACAAAAATGCACAAAATAACAACAGAAACAAATATAACACTGCAAAGAGATTTGCAAAGGGCGAGAGCTACCGTGTGACTATGACCCTTTGTTTTGGCTGGAAAGGGTAGAGAGTCATGAGGCAACCGAAAATGACACGTTTTAGTTTGTGCATACCAAACAAATGACAAGTACTAGGATAAAATTTTCTCATCAAAATACGTTGAGTATCAAATTCAATGAGTTTCAAAGCAGTCGAGTACCAAGATATGATTGCATTTGTATGCTTATGAATGCACTGCTAGAGGTCTCAGCCTCAAAGAAGAAATAATTATCTACTGTATGTTTGCAATCCAAGTAAGCCAGAATGTTAATACCCTTTAATCAAAGTATGTATTTGATATTTTAAACATTTCATTTCCAAAATTATGTAATTTTCTGATGTCCCAGTCCCATTGTTTTATGTTTTGACCAGTATGTTGGGATGACCTTGGTTTCCATGAGATAGTAAGTTGTTAATGTCTGGTCTGACATTCCAGAGCTCCCTCCTCCCCACAAAGTGTGTCAAGCTGAGAAATGGAGCAAAATGCTGCAACAGGCGCAATCCATTTCGAAGTTGACATCAATATTGCAACTGACATCTTTTAGTTTTCAAAACAATAAAAATCTATGTACAGTAATATTTGTATTTTGCAATTATAGGCTTTTAATTATATTCCTGAATCTGTTTATTCTGTAGAATTGGCAAAGTAAAAAAAATACTGAACCTCTGCATTATTTCAGAGTCAGCATACTGTGGAAGACTACATTTATGATATTTGATACTGAATGTAAGTAACTGCAGATCATCATTGCTCACCCTGATCGGCTCTGCAAACTTGTCAAATAAAGAATTACAGAAATTAATGTTTCTGTATAAAGCATGGTTTAATTATTTTTTTGACATTTAATTTTTTGACTATTCAGGCCTTTGCAATGACCAGTTTTGCCGATAGCAGAATGCAAATTATGTATTTCTTTTACATCTATTAATATGAAGGTAATTCCTGAGAATGTGAAAAAAAATTAGTTTCACCTAAGTGCAGTTCTAAGTAGGAAAAGTTATTAACATAAGCAGAAACCTCTATTAGGTCACATTTATTTTAGATAAGTGTGTGGCCTTCAAATTGTCTTAGATAACTTTCTGGGCAAAAGTGAAAGAGACTGTTTTCACCATAAATCTATATATTACCATCTCACAGATGTATTTATTTTTAAGGTCTGACAAACTTTTTTCAGTAGTCCAACAGATAATATCACTTTCTTATGCCCAAACAGACCAACTCCAGGAAATTATATCGAGTGGATATGTTAAGAAATATTTTCTTCTGGTACCTTACGAAAACTATTACGTTAAAGTTGCACAGTATAAAACACATTTTTTTAAAAAAAATCTATACTAGAAGTATAAGTCAACTTATCATAGCCTAGTTTATCAATTAATGAGAACTAGAATAATAATCTTCTGAACAAAGCAGATGGGATCACCTTTCATGAGCCTAGCAATCAAAATGTGTAGAAAAATAGTGTAACTGCCATTTTCCATCTTGTCCTCTACATGCCTTTGTTACGGAAAAAAGGAAATTGGCAATGGTTATCCAAACTGAGCAGGACACCAGTTGCTCATAGTTGTCTTCTGTTTCTGTAAAATCATGCTCAGCTACTTTACATCCACTGCTTTCTTATCAACTGAGTTCCATTCCAACAACCAGGCCATTAACCAAAATGGTCACTAAGCGAACAAGTGACAGAGAGACGCTGTGAAGATTACTGGTTGCTTCTGTCTTATTCAAATAAAGTTCTTGTACACCTACACTAGCATTATCACTCTGGCATGCGTTTTTATCAGGCATATGAAATTTGGTTGTAAATGTACACATTAGTCTGAAAATTATTATTTTTTTATTACAATATTTGCAAATAGTCACTAATTGAGGTTGTTACTAAACAAGGACTGGGTGTTCTATTAGTTTCAGGACATGTACTTTTTATTAGGGGTTTTAGTTTAGTATTCATTGCTACTATTTCAAGTTGTGCTGAAATAAAATACGTAAAGATTAGGCTGGATGCAGATTTTACTAAGTTTAATGCACCAGAATGGATCCATTGAGATCACTGCTAGTTCAGATCACTGACAGATAAGCAAGAGAGTAGCCCATTTCTAAAATTTCATGTTTATTGTTAAAAAAAATATGCAGTTTTTGATTTGACTAAACTTCTTAATAAGAAAGTGTAAAATTGCAAGTCAAAAAATCAAAATACCTGTAATTGACCATTTAGTGAGCTCAGGTCTTCTGCTTTTTTCTCCAAAGACTGGACCCAAACTTTTCTTTTTTGTCTGCACCTCGAAGCAGCTGCTCTGTTCCGCTCTAAGAATTTCCGTCTTTTTTCGTCGGGATCTTCATTTGCTGCTCTTCTTCGCCGGCCTCCTGTATTTGGTGTTTGTGGTGCAGGCTGAGCAGGAGAGGCCTAGAGATACCAGATTATCACACTTTGTTAGGGCAAATGCTGCATGCTTTTTGATATATCCACTATAAATTTTAATATTTATTTTGTAAAGGGTTCCAGGATTGTTATTAGTCACTCTGTTATTTGAATGTCATGTAAAATAACTGAAACTTAAGAATGAGCATGCCTAAAACACTTAAGATATTGGACAATGTGTGAAAGTAATGAAGTCACAGAAAATTTAAAAGTTGTCTACCCAAAGCGAGAAGACAATTATTGTCTAATATATAAAACTGTTTTCCAACCTAATATAGTTACACAAAGTCACAGTAGAATTAATTTTCATTCATTATCACCTTCATCCCAAGACAATAATAAATTTAAAACAGTTAGTCCCTTTTAATAATTTAAACAATACAGTCAAAAGACGAACTGAAGTACAATAATAAATGTTTAACAATAATAAATGCAACAATGTTGCACTTACAACCCTGATAAATGCAATGAAAAGCAGATAAATTTAAATTAAATCACTAAGTCCATCTTCATTTCTGTATGAGTACAATAAATATATTCAACTATCTTACTCGCTTATAATTTAGTTGCCATATACCCCCAGCATCTGTCCTCTTCTATCTAATTATACCAAGATGAATCCGTCTCCTCTCCATACATTTAAGACATATAGCATAAAAGAATTGTTAAGAATTTTTTTATGTTAGTACTCGGTCAGAAGCTAGGTTTCCTACCGGTGTTTCAGTAGTAGATGTGGCGGGCTGTTGTAGTGATTGTGGTCGTGCTTCCTCTGACTGAGTTCGAACTAGTCCACTTGTTTGTCCCTTAGCAGTATCTCCATTTGTTATCTGAGAATGCTGCTGGGTCAAAGCAGCTTTTAATCTCTAAAGAGAGGGAGACAAAAACCCATACACACTCCATTTACTCAATGATGAATGATGCCCTGCAACAGAAGGCGTAATCAGCAATAAAAAAAATGTAATGTTATGTCTACCCATGTTTTTATCCAATTCTTTATAACTTGCTGCCACATTTCAGAGAATTTCATGAGATCACCGAATTCCCAAAACGGGCTTTTCTAAGATCAGAGACTTTGATGAAAAAGCCCTCAAATGCAAGCAGAATTCTTTTCACTCAGCATTGCATACAATCCATAAACTGCCTCCTATCAACCATTCTGCCGTTGCTATCTTAACCTTAAGACAATATACATGTACCTATAATCATATTACAAATTATGTTACAGCGTAACAGGCTTACTCGAGACCTCTTACTAAATTTAGTAAACTTAACACAGGTCTCCATCATTACATTGCACTAGAGAAATAGTAATAAGTTGGAAGAGCAAAATCAAACACAGAATTAGTAAGGTTAAAGAGCAAGATATTCACTCAGAATGGACTTATAGCAGGTAGCAGCTGTGGCTAGGAGGGTCTTTGCATACACCTCTCGGTTGTGCGCCCGCTGAACACATTCCTGCACTGGGAGGCGTTGCGAAGTCACTCATGGCCTTGTGACTTCTTGACTGGATTACTGCAATGTGCTCTATATAGGGGGTGGGTGCCTCTGGAAAATATTTGAAAGCATCAACCAGTGAAAAATATGGCTGTGTCAGATGTTTGACACGTAATATCAATACTATGTGAGCTGAATTGGTGGCTAGAGTATTCCCGGATACAATTCAAGGTGCTGGTTGTCACCTTTAAAGCCCTTCACAACCAGATGATCTTAGGGACTATCTTCTTCCCGCTGTTTCTACCCATCTAATTCAGTATGGCTAATAGGGCATTTATGGGTCCTATCAGCCAAGGAAGGTTCACTGGTGGAGATTAGGAGATGTGCTGTCTCTGCCATAGCCCCTGCCCTCTGGAATGTTCTTCCTTCAGAAATCAGGATGACCTCAACTGTACTAGCCTTTTGTAAAGCTGTGAAGATCTGCTTAGGTTTGGACCCCAAATGTGTTAAGGATCCCGCTTCCTGGCTATCTTAACTTCAATAGTAATAACTTTATTTAGTAACCATATATATATTTATTCTCTATTGTTTTCTTATGTGCTTATGATGTACATCGCCCAGTGTCACTGGTTGGGATGGGCAGTTATAGAAAATAAACTGCACAAACAAATAAAATATATTCGCAATACATCTGAAATATTAACTGCTATTTAATAGTAAACAATAATGGTGTTTGCAAAAAAATGCCTCTATCGCTGAAAATTTAATCCCTATTACATCTGCCTCAACTGATTGCACTAGATCACTCCATCATGAGTTCACAGAAACAGTATTATTGTAAAAAAAATTATGAAAAAGTCAGATCCATATTTCATATCTGCCACAAAACCTCATCAGAGTAATAACCTTCCTTCTCCTGGGTGTTATCTTACCATCTGCTACTCTATTACTTATCTTTATTTTGCAACTAATTAACAGCATAATCTTCTAAATTCAGCAAGTTAATTATCATTATTGTGGTCTTTGCAGCATCATCAGTCCTCATGAAGTCTTTTCTCCCCCTCCCCCTCTGAGAATGTATAAAAATGAACTTAAGAAAGGGTCTGCTTCTTTACAGCAGGCTCATTAGGTGTTTGCTGATTAGCTTGGCACGCAGAGAGGCAGGTCAGAGGAATTCCACTGAATATAAGGTCCCATGTGGAGCTTAACCAAGTTAATGTGAGTTTCTGAACATTTGCCAAGCTACCCTCTGTCAATTCTCTGTAGTAACCCCTGCAGAAAACCTACAGGCTACCCACTATACGCCAGGTATCTCTCAGTTTGCCACAAGACATTGCAGAGTTCTGGGGAATGCCACTTAAGAAGAAAAATGTTTTTCTATCACAATAATTCTAATTAAGGTACCTTATTAGTTACCTCTTTCTTTTCCACAATAAATGTTAACTCTTTATTTGCTACAATTCTGGCATTTCAGAAACCATGATTATCCTTCATAACTCATTTGAGGACATTTATATGTTATTACTTCTAAAGCACCATCATTTTAGGTGGCAATTTTAAAAACTTAAATGCATAGTGTCTCAAGGAGCTTACAGTCTAAAGTTTAAAAGCTTTTATATTTGTCCAGGTTTAGTTACAATATTCAGCATAGTTGCTAATACTTTCTAATTTTACATATTTCTACTTAATTAAAAACTTTATCCCTAACACTAAGTGTTCAGGATCTTCCAGTGCACAATTATATAAATGTAAACAGGTTTCTAGATGATTTACTAGTAACAGATTTTATTAAATAAGAAACATTTTGAAATATTAATCTTTTCTAAATTCAAGTGACAATTCTAAAGTGGCACAAATGTTTTAGTGGCAATTTTTTGCATCAGGTTTTCACTGCAATGTTAATATTAAATTTTCAAGTAGCAAGGGCTGCTAAACTAAAAAAATCAAAAGCTGCTACAAGTTTATTATTAAAACTAATATTCTACAGTTTCCTAAAGTTCTTGCCAATATTGAAACCTAATTTACACATTTGATTTATATTTGTATTTCCTCTTGCATCCTAATAGGGTTAAGCTAATAGGATCAAGCTAGCTAATAACAAAGTAAAAATGTTAAACAGGAAAGGGCAGAATAAAAATAACACTTAAAGTATTTAAACATACAATATAGCATTACACTCAAGCAAAATAAACCCTGAACAATTCAAAAAGACAAAATGGTCTTGGACTGTATTTTATTAGTTTAAAAAATTCAAAAGAGTTCACTGATGAGATGTGTCTTAATTCCTTAAATTGGAGAAAATGGGATCTCAATTTTTGTAATAATGCAGGAGAATATTTTCTCCCATATAACTTATAGAGAGCCATCCTTAAAGGGGCCTCAGTTATACATTTTATAATCCAAATAACCTTGTGTAATAACAAGCCTTATTTTCAATAATCAGATTATAAACTGTTAGGAAAGAAGAACGACTTTTTGTATTTGAAAAACGAGAACCAGTATTAGTTTTTCACCATTACATGAAGCTTTCATAAAGCTGCATCTGTGAAAAGTTCAGTGCAAGGCAGTGTCTT
Organism: Oxyrhabdium leporinum; assembly: GCA_032468155.1. Taxonomy (NCBI): domain Eukaryota; kingdom Metazoa; phylum Chordata; class Lepidosauria; order Squamata; family Cyclocoridae; genus Oxyrhabdium; species Oxyrhabdium leporinum. The sequence goes on along the minus strand of JANHFL010002849.1, from coordinate 12,388 downwards.
CTTCACTGAAGACACTTGTGCTAGAATTACAATTGAAGTCCAGCCATTTCCAGCGTTGGAAATGTTGACAGCAGAACTGCCTTCTGAGAAGCTTAAAGTAGGCATACAGTGAGAGTCATACTTCCAAATGGTTTGTACATCCTTACTAATTAAGACCAGTGTGTTAATGCTGAACTCTGACCACAGCAGAACCAGATGGATCACAGCTGGACAACAACACTCTTGGCCAAAATTGATGGCTGAACATTTAACAAAAAGACTGGATTCAGGGGCATTCCCAATTCAACTCATGATTTACAGACTCTGTGGATGCTTTCATGTATTATAATAATAAAGCTTTAGGGTCAACATTTTAATTTTTTTTAAACCAAAAGGGGGAAAAAATGAGATATTTAGGCTACAATGAATAATCTCTAGAATATCATCCTAGTAGTCATAGATTTGATCAATTCATGCCTTTGATAAAAGTTCCTTAAACTTTGGCAGAAATTTAGACCAGCTTGTGAGAAGAATGGGGAAAAAGCAGTCAACTGGGCTTTAGAAAAGTGTTCCAACTGGTAAGCAGGATTGCTCTGGCAGCCTTTTTGGATATGACATCGTGGCTAATTTTTGTTTTAATTTTGTATACTTCAAGCTTCATAAAATATAAATTACTGTAATGTTTCTTTTTTAAAAACAGCATTCTGATGGATATTTATACTTCTGAGTACTGTTGCATAGAATACAAAAATATTTTGAAGATTTAACAGCAAATTATTCTGGATTAGGACAATTATACAATCTATATTTCTAAAAGTATTCCCCGCACACTTCTTTTACACCAAAATGCTCAATTCAAATAAAGGAAACATATATATATATATATAATCAAGCATTATTTATCACATATGGTAATTAATTGCAATTAATTAGTCAGTTCTGAATAATATACAATATTCAAGTTCATGAAATTCTGGTTAAGAAACTTGGATAGCAAATAGGATTCAACATCTTGTTTTGTTTTGACTAAGTACAATTGGAATAATCACAAGTTACACATTCAGTCACTACCGAGTATTTACTCTTCCCAAGAGCAGCTTTGTGAGAAAGACCAGTGAATGATATTATTTTAATAAGGAAGCACACTAGTATTAGGTTACTACCAGGCTTAAAAACCATTTACTTTATAGCATTCTTTTGGGAAATATCACTGTTTGTATATACTTGGATGTGTGAGTGATGATTATAATAAACATACAGGCACACGTATTGACAAGCATTTATTTCAAGTTTGAAAAATGGTATAGATAGTCCTTGACTTATGACCAGAATTGAGCACAACATCTCTGTTGTTACATGAGACGGTTGTTAAGAGAGTCCTGCCCCATTTTATTTTATTACCTTTCTTGCCACAGTTGTTAAGTGAATCCCTGCAGTTATTAAGTTAGCAACACAGTTCTTAAGTACTCTGGCTTCCCCAATGACTTTCCTTATCCGAAGGTCACAAAAGGTGATCCCACGTCCCCAGGACACTGCAACTGTCATAAATATGAGTCAATTGCCAAGTGTCCAAATTTTGATCACATGACCATGGAGATGCTGCAATGGTTGTAAATGTGAAAAATGGTCATAACTCACTTTTTTCAGTGCCATTGTAACTTTGAACGGTCACTAAAAGAATGGTTACAAGGCAATGACTATCTGTATATTGAGCTTACTTAGAAACTGAGTCCTTAATATACTATTTTAAATTCTTTAGACCTTTTTGAATGTTCTTCTCTCCTAGGTTTCTTGGTTTGTGTGGGTATGCATTACTTTTTCAAATCAGGCAGAATCTAGAAACATACTAATGGCCTCTCTGCTGTTTGTGTGTTGTGTAATTAGTCCTGTTATATAAGAGAACATTCCTACTATTGTTACTATTATAGCTAAGTAGGAGCTTAAACAAAATGCACTGGTAAACAGTACTCCTGGTCAAGACATTTTATTCCCCTGCTTCCCACTTTTTAATATTCTGTAGGCTATGTTTTTAATATTCATCTCCTTCACTCTTACCATTTTAAAATATAAATCTGCATACATATTTTCAAACCTGATTATCTTTTCTCTTGTGTATGACCTGCGCTGATTTGGCTACAAGAACCAAAGAACTATAATTGCTTATTGTTATACATGCAATATAGACAATTAAAGATTACAATAAAATAATTTATGTACTATGCAAAGTTAAATAACAAAGGTTTGAATGTATCACTTCAAAGGAACATGACATTCTAGTTTCTCATGAATATTTTCATTTTTGTAAGTACATTAGGCTATTAACTATAGTCACATTGGCTACTCTGAAACTATATGGCTACCATTAAATTTTGCAGGAATCCCATCGACCTTGATCATTTCCAAATGTAATACCTGCAGTATTATAATCAAGTGATCAGTTCATTCCATATCTAACAGTAATAAAGAACATCTAAGGAAAAGATTAGGAAAAGAATCAGCTATTCTGCAAACTGTTTACAAAACACACAAACTATGGAATTCAGTGCTATCAAGGGTTATGATGCCCATTAATTTCAAAATTTTTAAAAGGAGAATTGCTCTATCAATGATCACAAGTCTTAAAGATTCAGAATGCCTTAAATACCAACTACAGCAAAGCAATAACAGCAAAAAAAGTGTATTGCCCTCCAGTCCATGTTCGTCAATTTCCTGACTGCATCTATGCACACACAACTCTAACCTAGCCAGCACTTACGTTTCAACTATATATATATATATTCATGCAGCTGAGAAAAAACAAACTACAATATATTTTACCTCAAGTTATACAAATGATGAGCTGGTCATGGAATTATTTGAGTTGAATTTGAATTTATTGCAGTCACTCACCAATGCACACTAACAAAAATAGATAAGAATTAACACTTTCTACACTAAAAACAAATAACAATAAAATGAACTCACAACAATGAATTGCTAAATCAGAAACATGTAACAGAACAATTGCCTCGACTGTAATTTTAATTTTTAAACCACAATGGTTGATAAAATTGCTATTTTTAACAGGGATTTTGAAGGGGCTACATTAATTTTCTCCAAATGATATAAATTACAGTACAACATTACATTTAAATGTGTAAATTGAGATCCAGTTTTCATGCTTCCATCAACAAGATGTGGAAAAAAAATTGAGCGGGATTCAATGCTTGGACAAAACCACCCTCAATTTGAGGGTGGGGGAGTGGGCATTCATCTTGGATTGTCAACAGGTCAGTTTGTTCTATATGTCACTAATGTGTTTTGATGCCCTGGAATATTTTTTTTTAATCATCTACCTATAGGTAAGGTGCTTTTTCAAGAGGCAACTGGACTTTCTGGTGTTTCTTTGAAGAAGTTTCGCTTCTTATCCAAGAAGCTTCTTCAGCTCTGGATGAGAAGCGAAATGTCTTTACAGAAAAACCAGAGTCCAGTTGCCTCTTGAAAAAACACGTTTGGGGCAACCATGACCTGGATGACTGAGAATCTCTATAGACATCTTCTACCTACGGGGACTGAGAGAATGCATTAACTAATAAAGCAGCCAGTAGAGGTTCTCTCTCTTCTGCTATGGGCTGAAATTAATGAAGGAAAAGAAGATGTGAAGGAGAATCGAGTTGGTAATTGTTTTAAATGTCTTATTTTCTGAAACTTTGGGGGGGGGG
>JANHFL010002848.1:69213-80078 GCA_032468155.1 Oxyrhabdium leporinum | reverse complement strand
GTGTGTGTGAGAGAGAGAGAGAGAGAGAGCGAGAGAGAGAGAGAGAGAGCGAGAGATGGCTTTTGTGTTGTTAGTTTGTTTAAAAGCCCAGAGGAGGGAAAAAGTTAAAATTGTGCCAAACAAATCCCAGGGTGGGGGCAAGGAAAGAAAAGGAATCCCTGCTCTGAAAAGGGAGTATCCTCCCAAGAAATCAAACAACTCTTTGCATGTAGGAGGCAGTGTGCTCTGGCACACCAAGGAAGCCGCACACCTTTTCCTTTGCAAGCAAATTATTTAATGCCCTAAATAACTGCAAGAACTGGGCTTGCCAAGTAGTGCCAAAGCGCCCTGCGCAGCTTCTCTAAAGATTGCTTACGAGACAGCCTGCCAAGCCTTTCCTTAGGGAGGATCTCCTGCAGATCTGCTCAGCGAGGGATCTGCTTAAGTTTCTAGATCAGGAATGGAGGCTGGGGTGGGCATGAACGCGAGGTGGCCTGGAGGTTTGCAGGCAGCCGCACCGCACGTGTGGGTTGCATCGCCAAAAGATGGCCCATCAGCAGCCTTTCGGGCCCTGCTCAGGGCTGCCACCTGCTCGCCCTCCCCTCTGCCTCGGGTCCCGCATCCAGAGCGCAACAAGGGGACACACTTACCACTTCCAAGCAAGCCCGGCGGGTGGATGGGTGAGTGGGCGGCCCTCTGGGGAGGCATTTTCTCTCAGGCTTCGCACTTGGGTCTTGTGGAATCTGAAGCCGCTACTGCCCCACCCAATCAGCTCACTTACCTCTGCCCGGCTGTTTCCCCTCCTTCAGAGGCCCCGTGATCTCTCTGCTTTTTCCTCACGACCTCCTCTTTCTTCCTTCTGTGGCTGGTGGCAGAGGGGAAGGTGAGCCAGGGCTGAGCCATCACCGCTCAGCTCCCCCCCAGCCCGCATCTCACCCTCCACCCGGATTCTTCGCAGCTGCAGCCTCACATGCTGCTTCCAGGCCAGCCTGGTGGGCAGATGGGCAAGCGGGTGGTCCTCAGGGAGGCATTTTCTCTTAGGCTTCCCACTTGGGCCTCGCAGAAGCCAAAGCCACCATTGCCCTGCCAAATCGGCTCGCATACCTCTGCCCCGGCTGTTTCCCCTCCTTCAGAGGCCCCGTGATCTCTCCGCTTCTTCCCTCATGACTGCTTTTTTCTTCCTCCCATGGCTGGTGGCAGAGGGGAAGGCAAGCCAGGTCTGAGCTGTCACTGCTTTGCTTCCCCCCATACCGCATCTCACCCCCCACCCAGATTCTCCGCAGCTGCTGGGCCTCACATGCCACTTCCAGGCCATGGGCGGTCCTCGGGGAGGTATTTTCTCTCAGGCTTCCCACCTGGGCCTTGCGGAAGCCAAAGCTGGACTCAAAAGGCTGCTGAGCCAAAGCTGGGCCCCAAAGGCTCCCTTCTCCCATGGCCCTTCGGCTGAGCACAGCAAGCCCGGAGCCGAGAGATCACGGGGCCTCTGAAGGAGGGGAAACAGCAAGGGCAGAGGTAAGGAAGCTGATTTGATGGGATGGTGGTGGCTTCGGCTTCCGGGAGGCCCAAGTGGGAAGCCTGAGAGAAAATACCTCCCCAAGGGCCGCCTGCTCACCCATCCGCCTGCCTGGCTGGCCTGGAAGTGGCATGTGAGGCTGCAGCTGTGGAGAATCTGGGCGGAGGGCAAGATGAGGGCTGGGGGGGAGCCGAGCAGTGACGGCTCAGCCCTGGCTCGCCTTCCCCTTGCCAACAGCCATGGGAGGAAGAAAGAGGCAGTTGTGGGGGAAGAAGCGATCACAGGGCCTCTGAAGGAGGGGAAACATCTGGGGCAGAGGTAAGCAAGCTGATTTGGTGGGGTGGTGGTGGCTTCGGCTTCTGCGAGGCCCAGGTGGGAAGTCTGAGACAAAATGCCTTCCTGAGGGCTGCCCGCTCGCCCATCCACCTGCCGGGCTGGCCTGGAAGTGGCATGTGTGTCCCCTTGTTGCAAGCTGGATGCGGGACCTGAGCATGGCCCAAAAGACTGCCAAGCCTCACCGTGTTTCCCCCCCCCAGTGGCCCTTCAGCTGAGCGCAGCCAGCCCGGAGCGGATCTTCCTTCCCTTCCCACGGGGCTTGCAACGTTCTCACAGCGGCACCCTGCACTCTTCTTAAGTGTGCGGGCCAGCCGGCAAGGGAGGGGCAGTGGTGGCTGGCAGAGGGGCGATGCAGGTGGGGAAAACTCTTCTGCCCACAAAGAGAAGAGAAGGGGAAGAGAAGGGATGGCAGGAGGAGCTCCTTCTTGTCCCAATGAAAGGCAGCAGCAGCCCAGGCACTTACCTTCCCCTCAAAGAAGGCAGGCAAGCATGGCTGGGCTGTGGGCCATGTGGAAAGGAGCACGGAAGGCAGGCAAGTGAGTTGGGCCAGGGGGAGGTAACTGGGTGAGAAGCGAAGGATGACTCATGAGGCAGAGATCAGCTGGACTGCATGGTCTAGGCAAGCGAACCAAAGACCAGCAGCAGCTATGCCACAGGAGTGACTCTAGGCAGGAGAGGCATGATAAGGAGTGGGGGGGGGGGCAGCCAGTGGTTGCATTTGCCGGTTCACCAAACTGCGCATAATCTTCCCTACCAGTGCTCCGGAACTGGTGCGAACCGGATAGATTTCACCTCTGTTGATACTGATGTGTTTCCTCAAAGAGTGAGGTTATTGTTTACTTTTGAGCATTATACTGAGTTTTCTGTGTTTTAATCCTGGCAAGCTGTGCAGTCACTTGTGTGAGATTGGCAGCTATATAAATCATATACATCAATCAAATTAAGTAAAGTTTTTAAGATACTGATTCTTTAGTGTAAGATGAGGGCAAAGGCATCTGATAAATTGTTTGCTTTTTCTGTAGCTTCTGGAGAAAGTTAGCACCCACTCCTCTCCTAGAAGAATGAAATATTCTAGGAAATATTAAAAAGGCAGAATATTATATTTCCCTGGATGAGAAAAGGAGAAACATGTATTTAAAGACAAAGCATCTTCCTGCAGCTCCCTGTTTCTCCATCAGCTCCAGGGCGATCGGATTAAGACATGGCCCACAGGGTGATAGGATTAGCCCTCTACCCATCTCACCACATGGCACCTAGGAAGATTACATCACCCACAAGATTCAACCAAGTTTAGGACTCAAGACCAACCTACAAAATTACCCCTGAATGGCACCATGGGAGTCTGACAACCAATCAGGATACATTTCTTGCCACAGGAACAGGAAGCAAGTTCAAAGCCCATCAGAGCTTATAAATCTCTCTCCCACTCTCACCCATGTGCTTTTTTTGCCCAGGACCTCAAATCATGTGGTCCTGCTGTCCACCATTAAACCATCTTTCCAAGCAATCTCCATGTTTCCAGTGTCTTTCTTCCCACTTGGAACTGAATCCAGATGGTCATTTCTTCCAACACTGATTAATTGTGTAATGACCTTTTAGTATTGCTTTATCCATTCCTGGTTACTTCATTTTGAACAGCATCAAATCAGCAAAAAAGCCCACTTCAAATACTATTTACAGAAAGAAAAAAAAGAGGGTAGCTATAATGATAAAGACTTTTATGAAAAATCCATTTTTGCCCCAGAAATATTGTCAGTGAAAATTTGAAAGGATTTGGTTTTGGCAGAACTGTTTTTGCATCTATGACCACATTGGTAAAATATGCTTGAATAGGTTGCATAGTGTAACTATGGGAAAGATTGAGAAAATGTTAACTTGGGATGATCTCACCATTGTATGCATTACCACAGGGCACAGCTGCAAGGAAGAAAAAGTCAAATCACCATAAGTGACTTACATTCACATATAGCTAATGGTGCTGTTTTGTTCTCATGTACGCCACTAAACTGGTTATGTTCACTCTGGTTCCTTTGGGAATTGTGAAGGATATATTAGTTTTGGTCATGGCTGCTTTCCACAGTTGGATGTTGCCATGGAGTGATGGGAACTATAGGGCAACACAATGGAAGGACACCAGGTTGTGGAAGGCTGGTTTATAGAATGTTATGTATATAACGCTAATATTACTGCAATTCAAGGATAGACAAATCTAATTTAAAATAAAGCTGTAATCTTGAAATCACCAAGAAGATTAATCTGTAATTATTGTCCTTTCAGACTACAATACCGTAGATTATTTTCCTTTGTTAGCTTCAAATAATGGCAATTTTATTCTAAGAAGAACTATGAATCGAGAGGACTCTTTGTTGATGTAGTCTGGATGCTTACGGCTTAGAAATGGTAATTTTAATTCTAAGACTTTTCTAGCAAAATTTCATTTTTTCAGATTAGGCAAATTTTAAATATATTGAGTCTTCTTCTTTATAGATAGAACTCCCCCAAAGAAAAATACTTTTCATTAAATTAGAATTGTTATCCTATGTTTTATTTGTGAAATGTTTTTAAAGCCCTGAATATGAAATCAGATTAGACATGTTAAGATTCTATGGCCCATTCCTGTACCATTAATTAGTGAGAAATGTAGTGGGAATGTTAGTAGTAGCCACCAGGAGGTAAAAATGTCAAGATGGCAGCCACAACTATGCAATTAAAGCCTCAACCCTTTTTGTATTCCATATTTATTATGATCCCTCCCTCCCATTGCTTTTCATAGGTTTTGTGACAGCAATCTCTCTCATATAACTTTGTTTTGCTTTTTTTTAAAAAGAGATTGTATTCCAAAACACCACAAATACATGGAAAACATTATTGATGAAGGTCTCCATAAATAATCTGTTCAAGATTAATACTATCCTCAAAGCATTTCAGGTTTTTCAAGGGAATATTCCTATATATTAATTGAAGAAAAGAAATTCTTCAAAGTAACAAAGCTTGCAGATAATTCAGCAGCATCAAGATTGCACTTTTCAAAGTATTTTTAAGGAGATATGTTAAAATGATATAAGTAACCCTAGTAACCTGTTTTATGAATTATATTCTTCAAAACGTCTTTGGAAAACCCTTGGTGACTCAACATATATTGGAATTATTTTCTTTCATTCTTGAACTTAAAGTCATAATAATGATGTTATTGAAGTTTTAAAATGTAAGGCTAGTTTATTGCTTTCTAATACCTCTGTAACAGCCAAGAGTCCATGAAGACTGAAGCACTAGATTGCAAACATAAAATATAACACTGCTACAGCTCAGGAGGAGATAACTTGGTATCCTCAGGCTCAGTGCTTGCCAATTTCCTATTCATTTGATTTTCATTTTTAAAGATATTTTTCAATTTAGAAAAATGGAAAGCTGGTTGCTGAATGTAAAATGTCAACTCCAGCACAAGGTTTATTTTAAAAAATGCCTCATGGAACACTAGTGTTATGAGAATTCCTAGAAAGTAAATTTTTATACAACAATTATCCAGATAGTGCTTATCCCCTTTTCCTTATCTAGACCGATTTTTTGCCTTTTCTCAGCTGATCACCGACTGTTATGAACATTACCCAGCCTGAGCTAATATGACTCAGCTTAGAGAGCTCCACTGTGATTGATAGATTTTCTCTATTGTATTATAATTTTAATAGTGTTTTAATTGTTGACTTTTTAATATTTTTATAATGGTTGTTTTTATGTTTTATTCAATTGTACACCACCCAGATTGCTTTTTGTGAGATGGGTGGCTGTATACATTTGATTAATAAAGTAACATCAAACATCAAAATTACCTTTGTGTTCCTTAGTACATACATTTGTCTCTATTAGTCTGGGGATCTTCAAAAATCTGAGTGATTGCTGTAATTGGAAGTTATTCAAGAAAAGGCTGATCATAAAAAAATATAAAAGGAAGTATTCAGATCCTCCAAAATCTTCCCAGGCAGCAAGCCACTATTCTCCTTTGTTGCCTTTAGTGCCTTGGTGACTTCAGAGGGAAAAAAAAAACAGCATGTGGAGATTTTTTACAGCTATGAGCTTTCCCTGAAAGTTATTGTCATGGTTGCATATTTATTGTTTTTGAAGGAGCGGGGAAAATGTAAGTTCTGAATAACGCATTTGAAAATATGTGGTTATGTTACTACAAAGCAAAAGATAATGGCCATGCTTTTTCTGCTGAATTTCAACCAAATGCCTACAAATAGTACCACTTTTTTTGCTCTCCAACATATGGGAGCAAAGGTAATCTAACTTACCAACTTGAAGCAGGACAAGACATAATTCAATAAACAAGGAAAATAAATAAGAAAGGGTAAAATAAAGTATCAATGCTTATGCAAATGTACTAATCAAGTGCAAGTAAACATGAATTTATGCCTTAAGTAAATGTACCTTTGAAGATAGAATTTTTCATCTTTGGCTTCTTTTGAAAAAAAAAGACAGAACATCAAAAAATAATGGTGCATGAAATAAAAGCTCTCATTAAATTTAAATGTATGAGTGTTAAGAGACATTATTTTTGCAAAAAGATTTATCAGTTATTTCATCGTATGTCACACATTAACTCTTTGCCATTTCATTTTTCACTGAAGTAGGATAACCATGTCATCCTACAATACTGGGATTTGATTCATTATTAAAAATATTAATAACTACATCTGAACCTAAACATATTTAAATGAAAGCATAGAGTCCCCTGGAGAAACTAGTACCCCCAAAGGAAGTGTCTATAGGTGGAGGAGATAACTCGGGATACGGGTATTACTTGCAGTTTAAAGTAATTAATTGTTAGAATAATATTGCTATTACTATTACAATTAATTGCTAAGTGATGAAAAGTAGTTCTAGATCTATTTCTAAATTCATTTCCTGTTCATCTTTGCCAAATATGCATACTGTAATATGATAAACCTGTCATGTAAAATTAAACATAATTTCTAAAAGCAGGAAAAATACTGTATGTAATTTGTGAAGAGGACTTACACCAAAGCAGAGTGCTAGATCTCTAAAGAGTTATTCCCCAAAAATTGGGGTAATCATTGTGGAATTACATAGTTGTACACGGATTTTATTCTCTAAGGAGAATAAACAATTCTCCTTAACAATTTACATTTTATAAAGAGTATAGAAAATTAGAGTGGGTCAATTTCTCCTCTCCAATGATACTCTTATTTTCTCTGAAATGTGTAACCAAGAAGGAATTTAATATTGAAAAGGGCTATCTGCAGTTTTAACACAGGAAACATGCACACATTCAGAAGTTAACTCAACTCCACAGAAATATAGATGTGTCAGATGCTGTTGTAATAGAAGTAAACTAGTTTTTAATTTTTTCATGCCAAATGCTAAGAATCTACTGTCAAGGGATAATTTTGCTCTTATTTTCTAAGCTTTATTTTTAGTAATAAAGGGTCCAATGCAATCTTTTTAGAGCTGAATTTGGGAATTATTTTTTTACTCAAAATAATCTAGAAAATAATTCTCAAACTATTAGTATGTGCCCTTATTATTCAATCGTAGTCCAGCTTGTGAGACTCCAAAAAGAGCTCTTTGTCAAAAGGCTGCTGACTACTTATTCCCCCCAAATATTTTAAAGTCATAAGATACGAGAAATGTTAATTCATGGGGAATACTACACTTATTATGTTATATTGCTTTTGACTATTTTTAACAGCCGTACACACTGACAAGGCCATTTTTTATTTCTCCATCTGAAACATTTGGAAATATGCTTTTGAGAACAGTCCAGGGTCTGCTATCTACTAATAGAACTAACAGAGATGCCCACAAAAATTCCACATAGATCCTGCTGGCAAAAGTGTTGCTTCTTTGTTGAGGTTGATTCTATTCCAGTTTATCTGGAAAGTTCATATATCTGAGAACTGCAGAGCAATTTTAACCTATTCTGTTCCCAGAACTAGGCACCTTTTAACTTATGGATACTATTCCAGACTAAACACTTCCAAAGATGTGATTTTGTGTAACATTCACTCAGATTTACACAAAATATAATATAAACTGTAGTTATAATTTACATTTGTGCAAGGTTTATTACCTACAACATTTGAATAGTGACACAGAACATGCAAGTAATACTTTGAACACGTTCCATAAAAATGTGGTAGCACTTTTTCTATATAACTGATTAATTTGATTGAAAGAACGTAAGTTTTTTAAAAATAAATTCTATAGTCAGAAAAGATGCTATCAGATTCGTGATTCTTTTCCAAACTAGACAAATGTGGCTCTTGCCTACCATGTCTTTGAGCATGTTGAGAATATCTCTTATCAGTATAGTACAGTCAACAAGATATAAAATGACTTTTGCTGAATTGGGACAAGACCCAAAAGCAACCAAATGCCTTTAATAAACCCTAGTCATTATCTGTACAATGATATGAAGGGAATAATGAAGATCATGTCTTTTCCTTGCTCTTCCAGCCCAGGAAACATTCTTCCATGCGATGTGGCTTCTGAATTTCATAGTTCCTGAGAATTATGAGAATAAGGATAGGCAGACATAAAGGGGAAAAAAAGAAAAAATACCCAAGAATACAAACCATTAGATGCATTTCTTAGAAGCAAGCAAACACCCCACCATTCTTTAGTCTACAACAGCATTAGGTTGTTATTAGGCAAACGATTAAAAGAAAAAGCAAAACAAATCAAGGGAGAGACTAATGGTTACTTAAACATCTTTATTTTTTACAAGGTTTTCAATCCCGTTCAAATCTTTTCCACAACAGCTGTCCTAGCATGCAATTTTATCCGTACTTACCTGTGAATAAGTCCCATTGGCTGACTTCTGAGTGAACCCAGGTAAGACTGCACTGGTGAGAACGATTTAGCGGCTTAACTCTTCGATTTTTCCCTCTTTCTAAAAATTATGTGATAGACCTGCCATCTCCCGCCTGTCTCTTCGGATGAGTTAAGAGTTCAAGCAACTATAATTCCTATCCAGCACAGCATCATGGGAGTTGAAGTGTTCAATATGCCGGGGTGGGTCTGGGGAGAAGGGGAGGGGCTAAAATATTTCCGACCTTATCCGGCCACCTGCTCCAGCCCCCACCTTCATGGCCCGCAACAACAAGCCACGCCCTCCCCGAACGCGCGATGCGAGAGAAAGGACAACGAGTCAACCCCGCCCTCAGTTCCGAACCTGACATCAGCCAGTTTCTTGCGCAGGGACGGCTTTGGCTTAAACCCGCGGGACGCCTGTGACGTCTTCCAGGCGTGACGCAGCGATGTAGAAGGTTGGGAGGGAATCCTCTTTTTCTTTTCTTTCGGCGCCTTTAAATTACGTCAACCTTATTGGCTCCTCCTGACTGGTCGCACGCAGGCACGCATGGAATACTAATTTGGAAACCTAACGGTTTCCTTCCTCCCCCACCCCCCAAACCTCCGTCAGCCGGACCTCAAAAGCGCGGATTGGTAGCTTTAAGGTTTAGGCTGGTCTGTGCTGCCTCCGCGACGTACCGCCTCCGCGACGTACCTCATCCGCAGGTGGCGGCTCGTCGCCCGCTAGGGGAAGGGAAAAAGATCGTGGAGCGCTGCTCGGCGGGCATTTTGTGCTCTTCTTTGTCTTGTTCTTCAGCCAGGCAGTTCAAGAATCCTGGACCTCGCCTATTTGAAAGATCTCAGACGGGTGGCTTCTAAATTCCGTTTATACCCATCCAAAGAAGTGGACTTCATCTTTCTCTCGCCTGGATTATTGCTGTTTTTTATTTACCTCACAAATCTAGTCACTTTTTAAGGAACGTCAAATCATCTTACGTATATATCCGAAGTAGGTCCCACTGCTCTAAAGAGGTTATTTTCCAAAATTTGTGCCAAAATTGTGCAGGCTGATAAATTAGACTGGAAGGCTGCCGCCTCCAAAATAGTACTCCCTGTTTACATGGCGAGCTTTCATTTTCCACGTGGTCAATTACTGGGGTTCTGGCTCAAAATTCTGGGGTTTGTACTGTAAAACACATCTGGAGGTGTAGCAGTTTGGGAAAATGGTCACTTAGATTAGTGAAAAAAAGGAGCTGTTTTATAACTATTAGAATATTCAGTAAATAGTTTAACTTTCCTAGCTTTGCAGACAGCTCAGAATTTTCAATCAGTAACCATGTTTTTTATGGTATAGCAATAATAATAGTAATGATGAAGATGATGATGTATTCTCTTGAAAACAATGAGATTGAAAGCAGAATATTGAAAGGGAACAATTGACCATCAACCTTCAGTCAGTAGCTGAAGGATGTTGAAAGAAAGATTCTGGAGCTAACATGGAGGTGGTTGGATTCTGGAGCTAACATGGAGATGGTTGAGATCAGGGGTTCTGAAGCAAGAAACTTAAGGCTTCATTTTGGCTGCCCAAGAACAAGCCCTGCAGACCAGTTCCATGAAAGCAAAAATTCAACATATCATTAACAATAGCAAATGTCGCTTATGCAATGAGATAGATGAAACAGTGGATCACCATATCAGTGGCCTGCAGCAAAATCTCATACTGATTATATATAACATCATGATCTAGTTGCCAAAATCATACATTGGAAGCTTTGCCAGAAGTTTGGGTTCGAATGCAGCAAAAATTACTGAGAACACCAAATTGACAAAGTTCTTGAAAGTGAGTAAGTCAAATAAGATGGATCCAAACAGGACCCATCCGGCCCCAACATGCTTGACATTATTATGGAAAAGAAAAAAGTCTGATTCATTGATATTGCAATACTAGGTGATGCACAAATTGAGGAAAAACAACTAGAAAAAAATTGCAAATTGAAATTGAGCAATTCAATGGTTGTACCAATAGTAATAGAGCACTTGAAGCAATACCCAAACGGCTGCCTAGATACATGAAAATTTTGAACTTATTAGACTTGAATATCTTGACGTTACAAAAAAACCACTCTACTTGGAACTGCCTATATCAGGGATGTCAAACTGGTGGCCCTTGGGCCACATGCGTCATGTGCAGGCCATGCCCACTTCAGCTCCGTGAAGGGAAAAAAAG
>JANHFL010002848.1:16407-28842 GCA_032468155.1 Oxyrhabdium leporinum | reverse complement strand
AAAGAGGGTCACGTATTCTCCAAAGCACCTGAGGGCAGTACAAGAAGCAATGGGTAGAAACTAATCAAGGAGAGAAGCAACCTAGAACTAAGGAGAAATTTCCTGACAGAACATTTAATCAGTGGAATGATTTGCCTCCAGAAGTTGTGGGTGTTCCAACACTGGAAATTTTTAAGAAGAGATTGGACAATCATTTGTCTGAAATGGTTTAAGACAGGGGTGTCAAAGTGGCAGCCTGTGGGTCGGATGCACCACTTGCAGGCCATGCCTACCCCAGCTCCACAAAGGCAAAAAATGTTGCGGTATGTCATGAGATGTCACGTGGCATGATTGAGTTTGACGCCTGTGGTATAAGGTTTCTCACCTGAGCAGGGGGTTGGACTAGAAGACCTCCAAGGTCCCTTCCAACTTTGTATTCTGATATCATGCTTTGTATCTTCCATATTAGCTTTCCTAGCTGCTATCTTCCCAGGAATTCTGGGAATAAAAGTTTATTTATTTATTTATTAAAATTATTTGCCACCTCTCTCAATAATGTCTGATAGGCCATGCATTGTCCATTTGTTTTATATATTTTAGATATTCAAGTTGATTAGGGATTTAGGAATAGAGAATCACTCAGTGTCCTCCAGATGTTGCTGAACGATAACTCCCAGTTTTCTTACCATTGGCCCTGCTGGGAATTGGAGAGGAACAACATCTGGAAGGCTAGTGGAATGTTTGGCCCAATTGACTGTTAGAGCATGTTATGGGTCCACTCAAAAACCCCATCCATTGTCAGAAAGACAGTGAGGCCTCCCCATAACAGTAACATCCCAATCTCAAGTCTCAGTAGAGTTCCACAAGCTACAAATTCCTGTTCTATAATTTCCCCCAAGAAAGTCTCTGAATTATATAGAAGATACCAAGTATATAAAAATAAGCCTTTAAAAACATAAAGAATAGTTTTAAACAATAAAATTAGTTAAATATTTTAGCAGAATTGAAGGAGGTAAATGAAGGCACCACTGTGGAGATCCAAAATCTAGATGCTAGCCAAGAATTGAAGTTTGTTAAATTAAAGATAGATCTTGTTGCATGTTGATGCAGTCTCTGGTGATCAATGATAAACTTGAACATTCATGGTTGGTTCCTCTATTTCTGTCCATGCCCTCTGCTTTTGACTCCTGTCTTTTTGGTTGAACACAGAAATTCAGTTTCACCTGGCAATTTTTTCTCCTTACGCCATGTTACTGTTTATCTGAGAGACTTTCTCCCCATCAGCTAGAGCCCTGTTGATCTGGGCAAATATATTATTGTCCTGTGATATGTCTTTCAACACACTGATATTGTAACTCTATATTTATTCCAGCTATAATTAAATGAAAGCAGAGAAGCCTGCGTGTTCTGTGCTAAGAAAGCAATGGACATCTACACACACATCCACACACACTGACAAATACACTACCACCCCCACCCCTGCCAAGGTTGTTCTTTAGCATCACATGTTTTACTTAATATTGTTGACAATAAATTAAGTTAGCATGGTAAACTTAATTTCTCAAAACCAGCTATGTTCATCCAGATGGTTTAAAATATTTTGGCAGGCCAATTAACCCAGGTTCACATATATATGAAGACAGAAGTTTGTTAGATGACATATGGTGCCTATTTACTATTTTCTGAGAAAATACTCATTCCCAGTTTTATTGTGAATCCTGCATGGATCCCTTGTATGGATTGCCCCTGTGACTGTGTAGGGCAAACAAGGAAGAAGCTAACCACCAGATTGCAAGTACACAAGCAAGTGGTCAGATGAGGAGATCTGAACTCATTGGTAGCCTAACATTGCAGTGAACAAGGACATACATTCAATTTCATGGTTACTAAGATTGTTGGCCAAGCAGGTACAAAAATAGCCAGGAAAATAATTGAAGCCTGGGAAACAGGAGTGCTGATTTACCATCAACTTACCAGGAGTTGAGGAGTTGGCAACACAAGGAAGCAACAGCCAACTATTTAATAACTGACCATCAACACCCCAGTTAAAAAACCACACACAACCAGGCACCACAGAAATACTGGGCATAGAATAGCGCAAAGCACACATTCTGGTGAGAGAAACGTTTCCTAAGGATGAGCTCCAGCACATATCTGAAAGTTCAGAAGACTAAACCTTTGGTCCTGGTGACCCACCTAGATTGGATTCTGCATGAATGTTCTTATATATTTATTTGTTTTTTATTTGTTTTTTTAATTAAGCATTGTACACTGCCCAGAGTAACTTTTTGTGAGATGTGTGGCCATACAAATTGAATGAATGAGATATTTAACGAATCCCAACTGCTTTTCATATAAGCTGCTCACATACATTTCTTTACCATTTTGAATTTACTTCCTCTCACTCCATCTGCAGCATAAAATATTTCCCTCTAATAAGAACACATTGATACTAACATTTCATTTAAATAGTGGACTTCAAATATTCAACGACTGCTGTATATATTGTTTGAAAGATCTACCACTGCCCTGTTAGACAACTAGACTGTTACCTTCTGTATGTATCATGCATATAGAGACTATATCTCGATTGAAAAATATTTCTGATAAAATATTTAAATCCAGATAGGTCTAGACCTTATATAAATGAGCTATAAGAAGTAAATGACAGTAAAATGAATGAAACCAAATGTAATCGTAAAAATAATCCTATATGAACAGTATGATTATCCCTGTAGTGAATAAAAAGTCTTCAACTATCTGTTAAGTGCCAGATGAAATATTTTGTTTTATTTTTATTAAGATAAAAAGTTTCCCAAACACAGGCCAAATAATCAAGCTAGCATATGGTTTGAGCGAATCTGATTCTGTGCAGTAGTTGGTAGAAATTAATAATCTGCCAAACTTCCTTTTTTTCAATATAATTTATTGACAGATTTAAAAATAAGAGTAGAAGTAAAGGTAGAGTCATATCCAACGTTAGGGGGTAGTGATCATTTCCATTTCTTAGTCAATATTGTCCAAAGATGCTTCTGTAGTCATGTAGCCAGCATGACTATATGCCATGGTTCATGGAATGCTGTTGTCTTCCCACAGAAATGCTACCTATTTATCTAGTCACATTTGCATGCTTTCGAACTGCTAGGTGAGCAGAAGCTAGGTGGGCAAATAATGAGAGCTCACTCCATTGCACAGCATTCAGGTCTCAAACTTGAAGGGAAGAGGGGAAAAAAGAAATATGTCAAGGCATAGGCTGAAAGCAAATCAGGTAACTGGTTTCTAGGCAGTGCAGAATGAATAGGCAGGTAGCTAAACACAACAAGCCTGTCTTGTCTCATTTGGAAATAAATGAATTAATATGCAATACCATATCAAAGAAGTACCCTTGTAAGACTACAAGTCAGTGAAGACTTAAATGCACCACTGACCAAGATGAAAAACCATTCAGAAACCCTGACTTTGCATAATGCATTGAGACTCAAATTAACTGTATTTTACCAAGACTAATACATAATGTGCTTGGTCTATGGTTCAGTGTGTGGTACACATATAGCCAATTACACTATTAATGAATCATGGTTATGCATGCTAGCTTTCTTGGAGAAAGGCACGATCTAAATATATAGGAGAGATAAATACAAAGATAATTATAGAGTTACTTGGAAAGCAATTAACCAGAAACTCTCTTGTGTATTTTATTTCTCCCCAACTTATTCTGAAAAATATTTCAGCACAGGAAAATAATAACTATAATTACTTGGTCCAGCATTCTCCAACCAAGTGTGCTTACCATATTTTGGATTCCAATTCCCCCATCCTGTATGGAATACTGCTAATTGCTAGAGTTTTGCACAAAATGGAAAATGTATTTAGTTTTGAACAACAAAAAAAGTTTCAGTAAACATATTGGAAACAAAATCTGAACAGGTACTAAACTAATGCTTAAATTCTCCCCACTTTTCCTCCTCCTCAGAATGGCCTATGCATTGCTTGCAAGCATCTTTTCCTTCCTTCTTTCCTTCTTTCCTTCCAACTTTCCATCCTCCTTCCCTCTCTCCCTCCCTCCCAAGGTCCCTTCCAACTGTGTTATTCTATGTTCTCAGTAAATTATTGCACCCAAACCCTCTGGCTTGCTTTTTTCTAACTTTTGTCTTTTCAAATTATTTTCACTCTGTAGTTTGCTCAATATATAAACCAAAGTATTCAAAATACAAATATTTTAGTTTGGACACAGATAATCTCAAACTTGCTGCTCCACACACAGAAAGTTTTAGCTTAGTAACTAGCAGTTTGGGGAACTGTAATTCAGCATCCAAAGGGCTCAAATTGGGGAAGTTTGATCTAGATAATATTCAATCAACTTAAATATTTTTTTGCAATAGCATGGCGCCAGTAAGACCCAATGCACATGTTCAGAAATACCATGCTTATTTTTCCTAAATGAGGAACACTATTTTGAACATCCAAATACTTTAATTCAGTCAGCCTTTCCATGTTAACAACTACCAACTCTGCATGAAAAAGAAACCCATTACTGTGTAGATAAGGATAGCATGGGCCTCTTACTTATTATCTCAAGAGATTAGAAAGAGTGCCTAATTTCAATCTTTTTTTGCCTTTCTCACTTCCATATGTTTCTCAGTAATTAAAAGTAAGCATAAAGGTTTTCCCCTGTCCAGTCATTTCAACTATAGGGGGCAGCACTCATCTCTGTTTCTTGGCCAAGGAAAGCACTGTTTTCCGAAGACATTTCTGTGGTCATGTCAGCTGAGACACATGGAATGCTGTTACCCTTCTTGATCTTGATCTATAAAACTGCCTGTTTTGTATTTTTCCAGTTGACCGCCTTTTGTCTGATTAAAATAAGTTAAATAAGTACTGATTTTATTGCTTTCTTTTAGGGATTATTGCTTTCTTTTAGGGAAGCATTCCTCTACTCTTGAATGTTTCCTATTTTTAATCTCATTATAGCAAAACAATATCTAACTTCTGACATACAGTACAGATTTGATCAGATTTACCTATGAAGAATGATACTCACCAAGAGAAAAATCAAAGTTAAATCAATGTACTTGGCAGCATCTGTGATGTTGAAAAGGACTTTAATAAAACAGCCAGTAAATCCCCTTTGTGAAGGTTTGTTTAAAATATAATTGCAATATTAACTGAAGTTTAACTCCCACTATCTTGCAATATCTTGCAATTGGCCATCAGTAAACCAATTTTTGACATTTACTAGCAGCCATTAGGTACCAATTTAAAGGCAATTTTATGAGATAGGTATGATATACAAATAACAATATTTTCATGCGGTCAGTCTTTGTGTTGTGTTAATTAAGAGGTAATCTAGCTGGAAATTGTACATGGAAGAAGTATGAACTTATAGAATTTTTGTATGACTTTGATTTCATAAATCGCTTTAGAAAACAGATCCAAAGAATTGTGTCATCATAGATTCGATACAGGGTATGAAGTAAACCTAGGAAAATATAACATTAACTTTGTAATTGAGAAGTAATATCTGAATTGACAAGAAAACAAAGGGTGGTTTTCACATTTGCTTGATGGGCTTAGCTTAGAATATCTTGGCATCCAGCTGTGTCAGGACAGCAGTTTCTACATTCATCCACAAGCTGAGTCATTGACAGTGCAGTTCCAGATATCAACAAGTCTGTGCTGACTCATCCTTTGCTCCTGTTGCATAATGATTCAATCATACATGTACATTGTGTGGACTGAGGCACTTGTGCAGCAAGTACAGTGAAGCCCTATGCTCTTTATTCGTAGTAAGGTAATTATTTTTACTAGGATCAGCTAAAATAACACAGCAGGGTATGTGGGCTTTCTCCACGTTTCTTTATCAGGCAAGGTGCTGTTTAAAGGATAGAATAGGGAAAAAAACAAGTCCAAATCCTTGGTTAATTATTTGAAAACACAATGGTGTCCTGCTCAGAATAATTCCCAATATGGAGTTATGGTCCTGTTAACTGCTGGTTTTAGATTATGTCTAATCTTCAGAAACATAAAAAATAATTATTCCCCCAGTTCTAGTAATACGAAGTCATTGTCTCCAGTGGACTACTTCTAGTAACTGCAGGCAGAAGAGTCAATCTCTAATCTCAGCCAGTCTTTCCAACAAAGACAGGGAGCTTTTTATGTGTGTGTCTGGCCAGTAAGTATCAGCTAATCCAATTCTATACAATTGCCTGCATGGTAGACATGTTCTTCATCCAGAAATCTGCTACTAGTAGCCATTGGATTCTAAGTTTATTCAAGAGCCTTAAGGAGATCTACATTATTTTTTCCTACTTAAATGTTACCTTTTGCAATTTTTGGACCTGGTATAATATATTATTTCTCACTGATGTTGTAGGGAAGATATCAGGAATAGTAGTGCTTTGAAATGCCCACCTTCAGAGGCCTAGTGCTGCATCAATATTGCATTTCCCTAGATGTGAAAATTAGATTTTCAGAAGGCAAAGTGATTGGCAAACTTGATTTGGATGCTTTGCTGTCTATTTTTGCTGATGCATTCTACCTTGTGGTTACTACAGAACAGAACAGAATAAAACAAATTAGGATAGAATGGAATGGAGCAGAGCAGAATAGAATATTTTTATAGGCCAAGTATGATTGGACACACGATTTGTCTCCAATGCATAAAGTCTCCGTGTACAAACAAACAACAAAGTGATTAAATCATAAATCATAAAATACAACCAACAAAGTGATAGTCATAAGATATCAACAGGAGTAGATTATAGGAAAGATGAAAAGGATAATAGTAATACAGTCCTGCTATATGGATAGATATCCTTAGGCATAGACAGTGCTCTGGAAATTCTGTGTTTAGCAGAGTAACGGCACGGGAGGAAAACTCTCTTAGTATCTAGTTATTTGTTTATTTAAAATGTTGTAACTTCCATTAAGCTTGTAAAAAAAGATTATGATCTAACTGTTTAACTGTAGTAAATGTTATAAATGGATGACAATCATATTGTCTGCCTTAAAAACTTACTGAAAAGGTGTGTGGGGGGGGCAGGAAAAATGTATCCTTTCTACTGTATATCTTCCATGTTTGGGTAGAGACTCAGTCATTTTACTTTGATGGTTTTGAGCAATGGAATCGGGAAGTAATTATCTTTTGAAGTCCATGCAGTCATTGAACATCTTCGTTTTCTTAGACATCAGAGAAAGGATTTTAACAGAATAGATGTCCCAACATTGGTATTAATTATTCATTTATTTCTACAGCTGGAGGAAAAATCTCAATCTTTTTATAGGCCCAAGAATTATACTGAGCAGCAAATGTAATAATTTCCAACCGTTATTCAGAGAAGATTTATCCATTCATTTGCAGTTGATATATGTCACCAATGTTGTTTGGATTGATAGCCAACAGGAAAACCTTCACTGAGAAACAAAATATCTATGAAATGAGACAAGGAAAGAGCGATCTGAAATTGTAATTGGCTGAAGCTCAAAACCGAGACCTCTCTTTTTTTTTGGCATAGGGCTTTCCTACATGAGCACATATCAACTATTAAGCCATCATACATTTTCCATTTCTTGCTCCAGGTAAATCCTCTTTGATTGTGCAGTTTCACAAATGTTTGTGGGATTTGGTTGATGTGATGGAAGGTAAAGGAGGTTCCCATTAGTCAGTAATTTCCCAGTAATGCAAGCTATGTGAGGCTGGTGATGATATCTTATCATGATTTTCCAGAAAGTGACATAATTGCTTAATTAACTGGTGGGGCTGATAAAGAAAGGGAAAGGGCTATGAGAGGGGAAGGTTGGCCTTATAATGGAAGAGCACTTCCATAAAATCTACACTCAGAACTATTTGTTCTGCATGTGTGTGCTTACAGTTTCAAATACTTCCATGAGTTATGCAATTTTTATTTCTTTAAATAATTGTAGAAAATGATAGGAATTCTTTGCCTGAACTGTATCTCTCTTCTTTTCTCTCTGTCTTTCTCACACATTTACACATCTCACAAAACTTCAGTTCTTTAAAGCAAGGGGGATTGCTAGAAAAATCTGTGCTCATCAAAGAAGTATCAGAATTGATACTTCTGTACCAAAGAAATGTGATCCTAGGAACACATCAAATAGGCAATAGGCAACCTCAATATAATATGGGCTCAGTGTCAACACCTTTCCAGATTCTTCGGCAAAGGTTTCAGTTCTAAAAGGGAACTGAAGGTATATTCTGGAGAATAAGGGATTATTTGCTTGAATGATATGTATAACCTGAGTTAAGCAACAACTACCGATATTTAATTCAGTCTGTTTACAATTTACATCTTGACATAGAATTTAACCTGCAAGCCTTCCACTTTGAACTTCAATGTTCTCCTGAGAAGTCCGGTGAATTTCAGAATTTCCAAAAATGGTATTTTTGTACCATTTAAATTGATCTATATAAGGATACTGCCCTTCAAAAAAAATGGAAGATTTTTTTCTAATTGAGTAACATATCTGTTATTGATTTTCATATTTTGTTTGTTCGTTAGATTTTTATTCCGGTTTCATTATTTTACAAGTAACTCAAGAACAAACATACATAATACTTTTTTCTTCTCCTCCTTTTCCTATAACATGAGGTGGGTTGGAATGATAGACAGTGACTGGCCGAAAGTCACCCAGCCTGCTTTCATGCATAAGGTGGGACTAGAATCCCAGTATCCTGATTTGTGGGCTAGCACCTTAACCACTACACTAAGCTGGTTCTCCTACACAAACATACATTATATAAACCAGATAGGTTGTACAATACCTTCCATTACTCACTGCCATATGATTCATTGCTGATCATCTGTTAAAGAAAATCAGGTGTCCTTCGCCTATACTGATGTATACATGACCTAATAATGCCCTAAAAGAAGACTATGATAAGCTATTTCTGTATTGTTCCCTCCAAATCTTCATAGATGTGACTAAAGAGTCATTGGAAGGTGGTGCGATGGCTCAGCAGTTAAAGACGCTGAGCTTGTCAAGTGGAAAGCTGACAGCCCAGATTTGAGACCTGAGTGCCACATGATGGGATGAGCTCCCATTACTTGCCACAGCTCCTGCCCACCTAGCAGTTCGAAAGCATGAAAATGCAAGTAGATTAATAGATATCCCTTCGGTGGAAAGGTAATAGTGTTCCGTGCATCTTGGCATCTAGTCATGCTGGTTATGGGATCATAGAAGCATCTTCGAACAACACTGGCTCCCTTAATTAAGAAACAGAGATGAGTACATCTCCCTAGAGTCGGATTCCACTGCATAGACGTATCTTAGTCACCAGAAGCCAATGCCTATGGAAACTTTCTGTCAATTACTTTCTCTTTTTAATTAAAGAAAATAATTTGCAGAGAAAGATGCATAATGCTGTGTATTCTTTTCCAGGAAAAAAGAAAACAGAGACAGATACTGCTATCACAAAAACACAACTCTCCTTCCTGTTTGTATTACCTAATATAGATCATTTGAGTTTCATGGAGAGCTTGCAAGGAAGGTTGGACTGCAGCTGGTTTCTGGGGCAGCTGCAAACTGAATGCAAAGCTGAGCTCACTTTTTTGTTTGTTTGTTATTTGTTAGATTTCCTTATAGGCTTATTTTGGTAAAAATCCAAAACTAGAGTGGACTTTCTTGCATTGAGCAGCTGTTGTTCAGCCAAAAATGGACACAGAACTACAGTATAAGGTGGTGGGGATAGAAACAGTGCTTAAATACAATCACTGCTGACACCGACCCTGAAATTAACTCCATGGGAATAATCCCTCCACACTACCAATAGGTCTCATGAAAGATCTCCCTACTCTTCTGTTCATCTATCATATTTGTTGACCCAATAGTTCAGATCAAAAGATAGACCGGAAATGTAAATCCTGGATCTCAGCCAACCATTTTCCTGTTCCAGCAAAGACTTGCTGGCAGATACTTGTGACCAGAGGCTGAGACCCTTGGAAATGAACTGAAAACAGCTCCCATAAATCTTAAAAGAAACATTTACAGACCAAAATTAAAAACAAGCCAATAAGCAAGAAGGGGGGGAGAAATAAATTCTGATATCCAGTTGTGTTTTTGCTTCTAACGTTATGATGTTAGATCTCAAATCTAATGAGAAACATTTTCTAACTGTTAATTCAAATCAAATTGTTTATCTTCATCTAAGCAATGAAGATAAGACTTCAGAATGAATCATATCAAACCAAAGCAAATAATAAATACATTGGTCATTACATAGCTCTGCTAGAGAATTTCTCACAAGAGACTTGCAACTCTATATTCTGGAACCAAACAAGAAACAGAAATTTCTATAAGATAGCTGGCAAACTTTCAAGAAAGGGCTATGATGTTGATCCATTTAAATCTAACCCATTTTAGTTTTTAGTAGATTAAAAAATCTATACCTGTTTTATTCATAACTTTCATATACAAAACTTTTCTTTTAATGTGTATAGTTGTGCATGTGCATTTTTAGGTAGTGTTATAATGCAAAATCTCTGATGTCATTCTTTCTGATGTAAACTTTCCTGATATAGGCTTTTAAAATAATTCATTTCCGTAGAACCTTACTGCTAAGGTTGTGGGAAGAGGACACTCTGGAGAGACTTCCTTTGAACCTTCTGATCTGTGTCAGAGCTCCATCCTCTGAAAGACTTTCCCACGTTGTCTTCAGTTGCACAAGCTGCTTGATGAAGTTTCACTTGGTGGCTAACTCAGTGAAAGTGTTTTCTATGAAGGCATAGATATCTCTTTAAATGACATCAGGAGGCCCTCAGAACAGGTGCGCTCAAACTTTGAATAGATGCAAGACACCATCAGACTTGAAATAGTAAGTTGGTTGGGCTTGCATTTGCTGGCATATGTGTGGAGTTTTTGTTTCAACAACAGTTTCATAGACAAATGGATTTTGGGTGCTGATTCTTAGCAGATTTTGCATTCCATTTCTAAGTGGAAAGCAAACTAGTTCATTTTGGTGAAGGTCCTAAACTTATCTTCATAGAAAATTTTTGTCAGATTTTGTTTCTGTCTTTGCTAAAACATTACTGAGAAGTACTCATTTCGTGTACTGATGATGTGAGCACAGTCAAGTGAAAACTATTCCTTGCTATTTTCCCACAAATGTACCCCTTCCCTCTTCCATACTTTCTTTCCCTGGATAACCTGGGATATAGCAAAGAGTCAGTTTCAGTGTTACTTTTTCTTATGTAAACAAGCTGTGGAAAGGCATAATCCATTTGGAGAGAGCTGATTACTCCTCGCACATCTCTAGATTTTTGTTGATGAAGCTTGCAAAGAAAAATAATCTATAAAGAATTGTGTGAATAATTGAAATCAAAACCTTGACTAAACCTAGGCAAGAACATTGTCTTGGAAATAAGATTTGAATGTCAACCCCTAAATCATATGCAATAACCTAGGGAATAAAAGAAAGCATATCAGGTGCGTATTGAAAAATATGTTTTGATTTTTGCTTTTCCATCCAGATATGATGGGAGGGGCAGAAAGACTTTTCCCCCTTGAGTTTAATTAACTACAGGGCTGGGCTCATATACATTCTTGTAAGTATAAGCATTACTGATTTGAAGCATTACTGATACTCCTTTTGTCTAATAACATCTGTAAAGGAGAAATGATGCAAATTCTGCATTTTTATTTCAACATTTCTTTTGACCCAAAAATATAGCCATTTTTTTCATGCCAGGCCTGTTGGACCCAAAGTTAAAGCCTATCCAAACCTGATATCTTCATCTCTTATTTCTCCATCTATTTGGCCAAAGGCAGTGAAAGTTGGGTTAAGATTTCCACTGTTCCACATTTTGAGTTTTCTCCAAGGAAATGCATAGATGAACTTATTCAGCTTGGTTACTTGACCACAACTGTACTCAAATGATTCTTTGTTTCTTCTGCTTTCTCTAAGTTGATAATCTGTAGGAGGAGACCTGTGTTTATAATTACCAAAAAATCAGAAAGAGTCCTGCAGCAACTTTTCTGACTAACACTTATATCTTTTAATAACATTTATTAATTGGAAAAGGTGCTACGTGACTTTCTTGAACTTGTGCTTGCAGATTTGTTCAACTACTACTCCTGTTCTGCTAGTCATATGGCCATTATTATCAAGAAAAGAAGAGTAATAGTTTTAGTTGGTCATGACAAGAGCTCCTAGATTCAAACCCATCCTGTTTTCCGGTATGGCTCTATGGATTGGTATGTATGTGTAAAATATACCACCCCTGTGTTCAACATATTTATTTTTTCTACAGCTGTCCTTCCTGCTTGGCCTCTGCTCAGTGTGAAAGCCCACTCTATTTTGGATTCTCTGTTTCCTGCTGTCTTTGTATTGGTCTGCTCACTCATGAACTCTATAGTTAGGATAATGTTTGGGGAAAATGTGGTGCTGACACAGAGAAGGCTCTGTTTAACCAGCCACCTGATTTTTGACACCATATAAAT
>JANHFL010002847.1:112301-131052 GCA_032468155.1 Oxyrhabdium leporinum | reverse complement strand
ATACATACATACATACATACATACATACATACATACATACATACATACATACATACATACATATATATATATATATATATTACACCGGTATATACACTGGCACTATAAGTTTATCACATTAAGCCTGATTGTGGTGATATCTTGTGTTTAGCAGTCTGACGGCCCATGGATAAAAGCTATTTTTCATCCTATTTGTCCAGCTGCCCGATGGTAGGAGAATAAAGAAATGCTGTCCAGTATGTGAGTTGTCCCTTAGGATTTTCCTCACTCTGCTGAGACAGCAGGACCTGGCGATTTCATCCAGTGAGGTTAGGGAGCAGCCCATGATTTTTTGTGCTGTGCTCATCACCCTCTGTAGTGCCTTCCTGTCCGCGGCTGTTAAGCCAGCGTATCATACCGTGACACAATATGTGAGGGTACTTTCTATTGTGGACCGGCAGAAGGAAGCCATCAGCTGTTGGTCCACCTGGTTTTTCTGCAAGACCCTAAGGAAATGGACTCCCTGCTGGGCCTTTCTAACCACCTGGGATATGTTATCTTTCCAGGTGAGATCTTGGCTAAGGTACACTCCCAGGAATTTGAAAGAGGAGACCCTCTCCACACAGCCCCCCTCGATGTAGAGTGGGGCAGGTTCCTCTCCCTGCTTCTGGAAGTCAACACCATCTCCTTTGTCTTTGTGGTGTTTAGATGCAAGTTGTTTTCTTCTACCTTGCATCCTCTCAGAATATCCCCAACCCTCCCATGACCTTTGTTTTCTCTTTACCACCCTTCCCCAAAAACAGAAAATAAAAATCTCTTGTTTCTCAGAGTATAACCTTTGCCTTCATTTGAAAAACACAAAGTGGAAAATATGGATGACCACCTAATTTCTCACATGGTTAACTCAAAGCAATTGGTTCAACTTTTTAAAGTGCCACTAAAGTATTTGTAAAATACAGTAATGCAGGTGGCTTTATCTTGCACTGTGCTTGCTGTCATTTGGCTCCTCATTCTGTTGCTAGGGAGTAAGAACTCTTCCCTTCATGCTGTGGCTGCAGAATCAGTTCTATTTCCCCCGTTTCTTTATTTAAGGCAAGAGGTGATTCATATGTGTCCAAAATTTAAACTATATCTACTGCAAATAGTGACAATGGTTGATCCAAAGGCATCAGTGCAATATTTTACATATGTTTTTACAGTGATTTCTTTTCCTTTAAGGAAAAAAAATGTTTGAGCCTTTTGAAAAGGAAAGTGACCTTCTAAACCTGAGCTATCTTCCATCACATTAAATTTCAGTTGCTTGTTGTATGTTATTTTCAGTTTTGTAATCTCTATACTGCAGTTGAGTAAATCCAAGAACGAGAAGGTCTCACTTCACTTTAGCAAAGGTTTGAGCAAGGTCTCCTCTCAACCAAGAATCACTTTGTGAAGTCGCATGCCTCAAGAAGTCTCCATGTCTTTCTTCTGCCTTATGATATGGTGACCACACATCCTTTATCTCAGAAAGCTGTCCTTTAGATTTATTTAATTGTTTATTTTTTTGGATTTCCATTGTAAAGCAATCAACAAATTACTTTTTATCCTTATAAATCTCTTTCAGATTTGTCTGTTTTTCAGGTTTGTCCTTTACTTTCTCCAAGAAAACATGGTCATTGTCTCTCACAGATATCTTCTGTCACTGCCTGCCACACTTTGTAATACTTGGAATGGGCTTCTACATGTGCACTTTCTGAAATGATGGAGGAGTCTACATGAAGGAAGGAAGAGGCAATAATCAGTTTGTGATGTGATGTGATGTGATGTGAAATGCTTCAGCAAGGCGGCCCCATCACTTTTTTTTTGTCTTCTCGAAGAGAATTCTATCATCTTCCAATTGCAGAAATCTTCAAAAACTCTCAGTTATTCACAAGGCCACCTAGTGAATGTCAATATTGCTGCAGCAAGATGCAGTGATGGCTATGGTTACATCTATAAATATGGAATTTTTAAAAAAAGAAAAACTTCAGCATTTAAACACTTTTAATAGTACCTCAGATAGATACAGTAAAATAGAAATCTTAAATATGAAGCCGGAAAGGCATGGCAAAAAAGGAAGGCAAAAAGGCACCATTTAGATCAATCAAACTAACTAAGAGATGATAAATGTGGTGATGGTATTATTAGCCCTCAATTTTAGAATTCATAGCTTGAAGGGGAGGCACACCAGCTTCTTTAGAGCCATAGAAGGGACTATTCCAGATTGTGGAATAAACAGAGTTTCACTTTATTAATTTTTTCCTTCTAAAACAGCAATAATGGTATAAGAAAATTACACTATTAGATGTCTCTGTATCAAGTTAGTTTAAAGACACAAAATAGAAGATCAGTAACAATAATGTGCAGATCCCCTCTGAGGATTAAGATTTGCGTGCTGGGGGGCGAAAAAGCAATGCCCTCCATTCATCAATCGTGATCCTTACATGGAAAACCGTAACTATCAAAATAAGTCATAGGAGTCATAGAACCAAAAGAAAATATTCAGGTAATAAACAACAGAATATTTGCATCATGATTGTAATGTCAGTTTTTATCTCTGCAGCTGATGAAACTGAAATAACATGAGGTTTTGAATCTTGTCCCTAATATGCACTAGGCTTAGTTCTCTATTACATTTTGAATATAAATTATATTCTTTACTTTCAAAGAACAGAGAAGGACTACAGATTCAACACCAGATTTTGAAGCTGCTTTCAATTTCACTCAATATGTGTTGCTTATAAATTAAGCTTCAGTGTAATTTTATTTCTCATGCTCCCTCTGCAAATTAGAAGAACACTGAAGCTGAGATCAATATTAGGTTAAATTCTAATGATATATGGGTTTGGGATTTTTAAAAAAAATTACAAATCCATTATTCTGACAATTTCTTGCATAGCTCATCTTAAATGACATACTAAATCTGAAACAGACAAGTAAAGATTCAGTCTTATTAGATGTAAAATCTGTTTTACATGTGATTTCTAAATCTGCTAATTCATTTTATATTGTTCCATATTATTTAAAAAGCTAAGACACGTGCATGTTTGGCTATGAATTTAGGGCTGGGTGTTGCCTTTTCCTTATTTATTGTGCTATTTCATAATTAATTATGAAAATTAATTACATTAATGCTGTTGAATCATTGCCATAAAGTGTTCTGGTGAATTTTTTTAGAGGGAAGTTCACCATTGCTTTCACTAACCCTCCCTATTTATCCAGACTTGGGACCTGCATATGGTTGCTGAATCAACCATATGGCTGGGTTGGAGAGCACTTGCCTATAAAGTTGCCAAGAGTCGGTTATACCAACATATGAATACTATACCAGGTCTCAGCTGCAAAAATCTGATAATTACCCTATTCTTTCTTAGCATAATATTGTCTCTACATTATTCATCTGTAAGCTTTCCTTCTCCTCTCCCTTGCTGCCCTTTATAGTAGATCTCTGAGGTTAATTCACATACATACATTCACACACACACACACACATCTTATTGAACTGGTTTAAAACAATACTAATAAAAGAATAGGCTTTTTGTGTGGTCTTGCAAATTATACCAAATACATCAGCTCCAAATGCGCTTTTGATGGCCAAAACGGTGAAGTAACAGAAAGAATGAAGAATGGGCCAGGGCAGTTTATTCCAGGCATATTTTCTCCTACCCATGATACTCTTTTCTTGAATCATCTGGGGGATCTTCCAGACTGGACAAGAACAGACAGGAGACCCATCACATGGTTTAGTCTCAATCCATGATATACATGGATCCTCAAGGGACTCACTATCAGGAATATGCATTTCTTCAATGCACTTCATTGAGAGGGTGCTTCTCTGATGAAGTTTTGAGATTTTTCTTAAGAACAAAGGGAAGAAGCTACAAGGTTTCACTTTACAGCCCTGAATTAGTGTGCTTCAACCATTGCAAATGAGTAGCATCTTCTGGTCTTTCCAAATGTTGGAAAATGCTGGGAAGAGGCTCTGCAGGTACCTCCTTTTAGGCTTATCTACCACTGGCCACAAGCTAGAACAAGCTTCACCTTGTGAAATTGCCAGTGGGTATTAAAAGGAGGTTCTAACATAAAGCTCTTCCTTGCCTCTACCTCTTAGAATGCTGTCTCTTGCAAAAGCTAGAAGAGGTTTCTGCTTCTGCACAGCACCTGCAGCTTGGGGAAGCCTATTCTTGCTTTTGCAGGTGAGAAAGAAGGCAAGAGTTAATAGGGAGGCAAAGTACTACCCCCATTTCAAAGTGACATGTTACTTCTGTGGTGCAGAGTTTTTTCAGTATTATAAATTTAAGTTACAGAGACCTATGCCCTAAGCAGTTAATACACTTACACATAAATTAGGGCATAGCCTTCAGTTGCAACTTATGACAGGAGCTGTGAGTGATGAGAAATAGCACACCATCCTGGGGAGACGAAGGTTCCCTATATGCAGTAAATTGTAGATATGCCCACAACTTCCTTTTAAACTGGGCAAACCTTCAAAGGGCTCCTTCATTCTCCAAAGTTTGGGTGAAACAGTTCTTTGAAATTGCTTTCCCTTTGAAAAGGGAAATGGCTGTCTTGCTTTATGCTTGGCAGATGTAAAAGCTCCTTGCCACTTTTGGAAGTGCCAGTCAGTTACAAGGTGACACAGTGTGCACTAATGAAGTAAATCATATTACCTCCACGGTTGATGGAGGCACATAATGATGAATTGTGGCTACTTTATTTATTCTCCCTATAATATAAGAAGGAGAAGTCAGGGAGGGGAAAATCAATGAAATACTGGCCTGATGTCAATTAGTTTCTGGTGAGGATATGGTGGCATTATAATGTTCAGTTGTTACACTGTATAACTTCATTTGTGGTGTCAGCCTAAATGTCACTACTACCATTGCATTTGCATTTCATTACAAAGAGATCCTTTCAAAAAGGGTGAACGTTCAATTTGTGAAGGACCTGGCATATGTCTATATAAATCTGATGCTTTTAGATACACCCATAAAGATGTGATCTGATCATTGTCATTAAAATCAATATCTTGCTCACCAAGATAGGCCACAATAATTAAAAAAAGTCACTGAGAATTGCAGTGATCTTAAAGACTAAAGAGGACAGGGCTGAGTTTTCTAAAAAAATTTCCAATGGGGGAGTTATTAAAAAGTTGCTGGGTACACAGAAACCAGCTATCAGTGGGAAATGGTAGTTTTTCCTCTATCAATACAGTGATTGTTCAGAAGTTTGCCGCTATATTTTATTGGGTTGATTATGGAAGGTTCTGAGACATGGAGAAAGGTTAAAAATCGCAGCTTGCCTATAGTCCATTGGGCACTTGAGAAAGTTGGCAGAATGAGCCCTGGTGGCATGGTGATTAGAATACACAAGATTGACTCAACCTTCCATCCTTCCTAGGTCAGTAAAATGAGGACCCAGATTGGGGGGCAATATGCTGACTCTGCAAACCACTTAGACAGGGCTATAAAACATTGTGAAGCAGTATATAAGTCTAAGTGCTACTACTATTGCTATAATGCTAATTGTTTCCCTAATATGACTTTGTGACTTTGGCTAAGCTAACAAGAAGACATGCATGATAGATGAACAAATACTTCTGTTCTACTGAAACAAATGAGGATTCCCTGTTTATTATGCTTTGTAATACTACTTGTATATGATAAAATCAATGCCCATTTAATGCATCCAGGAAATTGCTATATATAGTCATTAAGATATTGCTTAGACTAAATAGACTGAGTGCAAATTTTGCTCAGCCACAGAGCTCCCTGGTCCCTCAGTCTCTCCGTGTCTATAAATCTCTGTCTCTGTCTCTGTCTCCGTCTCTATCTTTGTCTCTTTCTCTATCTATCTCTATCTCTATCTCTATCTCTATCTCTATATCTGCCTGCCTACCTGCCTGCCTGCCTATCTATCTCTTTCTCTCTGTCTTTTTGTCTTTCTCTGTCAAGCCTATCACACAAAATAGTTTTCATGGGAATAAAACCCTCCCTCATGTATTCCCCCTCCCTCATGTATTCCACTTTGATTTTTTTAGAGAAAAGGCAGGATTGGCATGCAAAAGTAAATAAATAATATAGACAGTCAGTTCTGAAGGCCCAGAGCATCTTTGGGATCTTCCATTCAGCATTAATCACTCCCACATCCGCTATCCACTGGGAATCCATCCCAATGTTTTCACTCTCTTTTCTCCCCCAGAACATTTTTTTTAACACAGACAATCTAACTTTAGTTTTCCAAAACTGCAACTGCTCCTGGACTCTCAAATTAACTGCTTTAGTGTTAAGAAGGCAGCTGCTCTGTCCAACTATCTTTTACATCTCACTGCAGCTGGGAAATTTGCCAACATCTAAAGTAGAGTATTTGGAATGAATAGAAAAACATTGCCGGTGTTTTGGGAAGAAGAGAGCCAAGGCTTTGGGGCTTAAGTCAAATAGTATTTTATTAAAGATAATAATAGGAAAGATCACTGTGAAGTCACTTACTGCTATCCTAGAAAGGAGGAGAGGAGTGCAGTGGCAATAGGCCAAAGATGGTCCATAGTTTTACATGGATCGGTGAGAGATGGAAAAATGACTTATGAGAAGAATATACAGTATGTGACTATTTATATATATATTTCATTCATGAATTCAAGGCAGTATACACAGCATTCCTTTCTATTCATCCCTACAACAACATCCCTGTGAGCATGGTTGGACTAAGACAAAGAGAGTGTCTAACCCAAATTTACTCAATGAGCTTTGGTAGCTGAAGGGGAGTAGAACGTTGGTTTCCCTACCTCAAGTCCAGCACCGTTATCTGTTACAAAGTCTGGCTTTAAGGGAAAGTGTGAAGAGTAAAACATTTCGATGTATCCCCAAACTGCTGAGCTACACAAAATAAAGGAGCAGGCATCCTCAGCAGCATTGTGACAACCTGTGACCCATTGGGTCATCCTTTCAGAGATATTTCTTTATCTAACCAGAGAAAAAGAATGACCCCTGAGATGGATTGCTGCTGTTGGTAGTTCTGTATGATTTTTGTCTTCTCTGTTCAATGCAAAATCAGTCCTCTTCATGATATATTTGATGGATTTGATAGCTGAGCATATTTCTATATTGAGATGACAATTGAACATCTTCAATTGTACATTACAGGGAACTACCCATTGAGAAGTTATAATTTGATTCTGACATTCTATCTGATGTCTTTCAAAACCCGCCATTTCTGAAGACTGTCTCCTGTAAATAGGATATTAAATATCGCCACACCTTGTATGTTCATTGAATGCCTCTGGATACCTTTTACTGCATGTACCATTGTTCCTATATGCTGAATTTCTGCTGCAATATGAACCATGGATCTTGTGCTTCAATACCAATACCAATATCAATACCAATTTATGCAGGTTTGAATCTTCATTTGAGTCTGGTATTTCAGCTTGTATCATAACCTTGTGCTCTTGGTTTGGATGTTTTACAGTGCAAATGAGGCAGACTCTGTTTTTGGTATTCCACATTTAGCACATAAGCAATACACTCTAACTATCAAAGAAACCATGTGTTCCACTGAGATACTTCAGAAATAACTTTCTCTTTAAGTTGAATACACTTGAAGTGAAATATGACTGATCATTAAACTGTTAATTCAAAAACAGATGATGTCATATTGCATGTCATAATCATCAGGGTATCCTGACATTATTCCATCATATATCTTGGTCCATCAACAAATGTTGAAGAAAGAATGATGCACGTTCTAATGTTTCTAAAACTATCATCATTCAATATACCAGACAAACCTCTTTATAATGTTGAGTTCAACATTGCTTGATTCATTTCGATGCAACTCAGCCTATCAACTCCAATTTAACCATGTATTGTTGGAATAGACATCTTTCTCGTGATTCATTATTTGATATGCATGGTAACACACTGTTAGTCTCTTGATATTCATCATTTGGAGCTGATAATGCTAGCCATCATCTGCAAGGGGAAAGGAAAATATGTATTGAAAGCCATCATAGGAGCAATGAGATTCTTAGATTATTTGCAAACAACTTCCTTTTTCTTTCAACACAATGTGTCATGATGTTAGTTATGTTACAGTGTTGCTTGGTACAATGATAGTGACTTTGATTGAAATTTCTTTTCATTAAATCTTCTGTCATGTTCACATTCTGATTTCCAGTCAGTCAATGAAAAAGTAAGCTTCTTACATTAATCAAATTTGTTCTTTTGCGAGTCAAAGGGACGCAATGTCCAAGTTTCATTGTAGTAATTTCCCCATCATTGTGGAGTATACCCTTACTTAATTCTGCACTGCCTTGAGAATCTAAGAAATAATGAATACATTTGGCTTTCTAGTTGAGGTCTGGCATTAAATGTCCAATGTAATGATAGATTTGCCCTTTAATAATCACAAAAGGATTCCATCTGTCCCTCATTGGAAGGACTTCTTTGGCACCAAAAGATGTCATTTGGAAGAGGCAATTGTATTGTCTAATCTCCTTCTGAACTCATTTGCAATATGGTGATGATTGCTATGTAAATTGTGGACTTCATTAGCTAGAAGTTGCAAATTGCCTATCCTGACATTTCCCTTCATTCAGCAGAAATTATGGTTTCTGAAGGGAATAGGAATGCATGAGAGTGAGGGGAGATTTTGGCCATGGCACCAACATCAGCAGAAATATTACGTTGTGCAAGTTGTGCATTTTGCCTCACTTTTCTCTGTTGAAGTCTTGTGGTTGAAGACTGATACTGTTATGTTGAGGAATAAGTGTTTGCCACATATTCTTGATTTTCCCTTCTTTCCTCCATCTTTTCTTGTCTCCTCATTCTATATCTTTTCTTGTGATTCTATAGACATGCAGTCCTTTCATCCTTCTTTTTTTTCATCTCCTTCCATATCCTGATAACATTTGGTTTAGTCACTTAATCATGATGTTCCCACTCTCTTTCCAGGCAGCATAATTATGCTGGTGATATTTTATTTTATTTTTATTTTACCTCAATGTTGTATGCTACTGTTCTCACTTCAGAACAGTTCAGAATCCCTGATGGCTTGTCCATTGAGTTGTAGGAAGCTGTCGTAGACAATTTAAAAATAGAATCACATGATTTCCTAAGGACTGGTGTACCTGATTTCTGGCAGCCAATGGAGGGGGCAGTCTACACACATTTTCAGAATAGGAAGCAGTTGGAAACTGTAATAGGATGAGCAAGGACTAAGATATAGTGGCTACTGGATTTGACTGGTACCAGAGGAATCCAGTTTCTACTCCACCTACAGCAACAACAGCTCAATTGGTGACTTTTCAGTCCATCCTACCTCCTATGTTGTAAAGAAATATAGAAGGATGTAGCACTATGAGTATGCCTCTAGTTCCTGAACAAAAATAGGAATGTAAATATATGTACATGTTTGCATGCCAGAGAAGGGGTACATAAGCAATAAAAAAAGCAATAAAAATATTCAGGATTCAATTTCTTGTTGCTGGATGGAGGAGGAAGTGAGGGATTGTGAGAATGGCTGGGAAACTGTCACAGAACATTGAAAATGAAGAAAACACAACCACAGTAGCAGCCCAGCAGCAGCCAATAGCACTGAATCAGGCACAACTTTCCCAAAAGAAAATTCACCATATCCTCAGATACCCCATTCAATTCTCAAGTGAATTTTGAAAAAAAACAACAACCATGTTTTTAAAAGCTTCTTAAACTGTAAAAGGGCCAATTTGGTATGGGGGTTAGAGACACTAGTTTAGAATCTGAGAGGCTATGCTCTGCCTTAGGCATGAAACCAGTTGGAGCCAATCACTCTCTCTCCATTCTTGTAAGAAGACAAAAGCAAAGCACTTCTGAAAATATTTCCAAGAAAGCTGAGTGGATGTGTCCAGGCATTGCCAGGAGTCAAGATGACTTGGTGATGCATAGTCCCTCCCCCTCCCCCAAAAAATTAAATATGAAGATGTATTTTTTTATTTAATGGCAAGATATTCTACAGGAGAGGAGTTCTTGCAGAAAATCATCTTGGAACCTGTTACACCTTATAAGGGATGGTGACTTCCAATAAGCATTCTTTACAGCCATATCTTAGACAGACAGATTCTATTTGCAATAACTCTTAATGTAGCTAACAAAGCTCAAGCCAGTATGACTAGTTAGAAAAGGTTAAGTGTTGCAATTCCAAAAATCTGAAGGGCAATAGTTGGAGAAAGCTGCCATAGAATATGTTTCTATTTGATTTTGCTATTTTTATGGAAATTAGATTTTTCTATTCCTAACGAGTGACCTTGATAACTATCATAGAGATATACCTGAAATGAAGAAATGCATTAATAATTATTGCAATCACAAACTGTAAATGGAATGAACATTAATATAGAGGAGGAGAAGTGCAGAGCATTAGAGGTCATGGACTAGGTCAGGGAGAACTAATCAAATAGTTGTGTACACCAGAGTTTTTCAACGTCAACAAATTCAAGATATAGGGACTTTAAATCCCAGAATTCCCCAGCCAGCCAGGAGCTGAAATCCACACAAAGCCGCAAGCAGTAATTCAGGAACAGTAATAGTTTGCCATGTGCAGATATTAAGTATACATATGAACCACACACAACCATAAGAAATCAAGGGCTTCCAGCTTTCAGTGGAGTACTGAATATTAAATTTGATAAGG
Source organism: Oxyrhabdium leporinum (assembly GCA_032468155.1). Taxonomy (NCBI): domain Eukaryota; kingdom Metazoa; phylum Chordata; class Lepidosauria; order Squamata; family Cyclocoridae; genus Oxyrhabdium; species Oxyrhabdium leporinum. Next base: position 120,390 of record JANHFL010002847.1, on the reverse strand, counting down.
TTACAGGTAGAATGTCATTATTTTAGCCCATTCAGAGGGGCACTATCTTACAATACCTTACATTTTTTTGTTTATTTAACAGTGCTTATAACTCACCCCAATCCCAAAGTCTCTGGATAATGTACAATAACAAATGCAAACAAAATAAAAGTAAACTATACCCACAATAAAACTTCCAAATTAAAAAAAAATAACAAATTCAGGTGTCATGCAATCAGTCAATTGGAACCAAAGGGTTTCCAAAATTAAGGCTATTTCGACAATTGGGACAAAAATATTCCATAAATTGGAATTACCACCAGATTTATTATTAATTGTTAATAATTAATTATTAATAATACGGTATTAATAATTGTTAATTGCTATTGTTAATAAGCCATGATGGTGCAGTGGTTAGAATGCAATATTGCAGGCTAATTCTGCTGACTGCTAGAAATTTGATTCTCACCAGCTCAAAGTTGACTCAGTCTTCCATCCTTCCAAGGTGGGTAAAATCAGGATCCAGATTGTTGAGGGCAATATGCTTACTCTGTAAACCACTTGAAAGGGCTGTAAAGCACTGTGAAGCGGTATGTAAGTCTAAGTGCCATTGCTATTGCTAGTAATATCATAACAAAGAAAAGACTCTCTGATTTCATGTACTTTTGAACTGGCACTCAAAAATAATTATAAACATCAAAGTTTCTTACCATTTTTAAAATGTATTATTTAATTTGGGAAATCCAGAGATAGTAATGTTATGAATGTCTCATTCTGGCCCATTGCATTAAATACATCTGGATTATGTGGATTTTTTGGAACAGTAAATATTCTACTGTAAAATAAAAATAGTACACACAAAGCATACATTTCTGTCTCAATGGTCTCAGGAAGTAATAAAATGAAATTGACAGTATGAATTTTGCCATCATCAAGTGTCTTCTTCTAAAGCTTAGTAATCGACAGAGGAAAATTATGAATTAGAAAGATTCAGAAATATTATCCAAACCACTGGGTTAGGTGCATTCATTTATTAGTTTTAAGACTGAAACTATCTGCCCCATCATTACACGGGGGGGAAATGATTTGTCTTATCTACTCAAGCAAGGTATCAAGCCTTCAAAAGGACATATGCTGGTATGGAGCAAGATATGTATATCTCATCATTTTTTGATTGTTCAGAGATTATGGAAAGTATTGATGCTAAAGAAGGTTTAGACACTAAATAACATTTTATTTAAGGCAACGTTAGGAAAGTTTTGTGGAAATATCCATTCAATGTACTGTTTCTTGATGGTTCTGCATGAGACCTGTGATTATTAGCACTTTTTATAGTGTTTGGCTTCAGGCAACAGAGCAGCAGCCATTTGATCAGGAATCAAGATATATCAGTTAGGTAACTTCACAGGAGGAGATAAAAATATAAATTGCACCCTGGAAAGTTCAACTGAATAACTACTCTGAAAATCACCAGGCCAAATTTCAACTATTTTCTTTAAGTTAGAGCTAAGAAAAAAGAAAAGAAGAAGCTCAGTTAAAGAGAGTCCCAGGGATCAACTGTTTTTCACTATACAGTGTACTAACAGTGAAAAAGACATGGTGAAGAGGGTTTCTTGGTACCTTGACTGTTGTTGTTTTTTTCTGCACCATTATTTTTTTTAACGATATTGTTTGTTGCTGCTTTTAACTATTGCCCAGGATCTTATGGAGTCAGTTGGCTCTGAACACTGGATTGATAAATTTATTTGGCAAAACTCAGATGGATAAGACAAAGATATGTCCTTGACATGGTACTAATTAATGTCATCTGAAAGAAGAGAGGATAGGATGGCATGGTGCAGTACTGTCTTAGCATAGCTTCTTGCTATGCTAATATAACAGGTGCAAGCAAGCTAGCAGAGGTAGATTGTATTTTACTACAGAGGTTCAACAAAGATGAACCTCTGTGTAGATCTGGATCCTGGGAAGGTGTTAGATGGCAGGCTCAGAGGTGTGCCACCATCATCCTTTTGGAGAGGGGGTGGAGTCTGGCAGACAGAAGGGATCTGAGTTGACCTTACCTGGGTATATGACTTTTACATTTAATAAAACCACTCTGCCTTTTTCTATTGGTATGACTTGAATCCAACCCAAATATATTACTTTGTTAAAGTAAAACACACAATCTTCACAATATCACCAAAATATCTTATTCCTATGTAAACATTTTTGTTTTGATTGTGATGTAATTGTGAACTATATTAATCTCAAGCATAACTCTAGGTACAATATTCTGATTTACTGAATCAGAGTGCCGCATATGTATGGAGAATCTTGATGGCTGGTTCATCAAAGCAACTATTATGATTGCTGCTGCTACTCTTCCTTTTTTTTTAGATGGAGTTTTGGCAGAGAAGAGTCATTCCATATAAAAATGTTAAAACCTAGTCATTTGCATTGCATTCTTTTCATATTCTCAGTTGATCTCACTCCTTCTCTATGATGTCATTATGTAACGCAAATAACACTGGCATGTGATATCCTAGTTTTATCTTCTTCACTGCATGATTCTTAATTGGATGGCATTGACCATATGTCTAATATAGGAAGCAGTGCTTTCATACCTTCATTTGCTCTAAGGGTCAAATGATTTACTCAATTCTGATTGCCAATGTAATGTGTCATTCCAATAACATAATTTACATATTGATTGGCTGATTCACTCTCGTAAGTAATCTGGGGAAAAAATAACAATCACCACATGATGTGAACAGCACCAGTTGGAATTGCAAAGAGGTGAATATCTGTTTTCAGAACAAAGATAACATATACAACCTGAAAACTGAAATTGTAGCATTGTAATTTGGATAAAGTTTGTAAAAGAGTAGTATCAATAGCAGTTCCAATACAATAATATTGGTAAAATGCCAGTGGTAGTTCCAGTAAGATTATGGCAATTGTTTTTAAAGGCAATTTTGGCACATACTTTTTTCATGGCAGAGAAATTGCTGCGAATTTACAATATTATATTTTAAACATGTAAATGCTACATAGTTCATGGTGAAATAAAGAGCACAAATATTCTAAATGGCACTAAGTGCGCAAACATGCACACACAGAGACACACAAAGACACAAAAAATGAAAAAGAGAGAGAGAGATTTAATTAAGCAGTTATCAGATGTTCATAGAACTACATAACGTTGACATTCACTCTTACATCATTAAAAATACCAGTAATAATCACTGCACAAACTTGGAATTTTAAAAAATACTGTTAAAAAGAAAATTGACTTCTGTGACTATTCTGCAGGGAAAATAGCAGAGCATGAAGATAATAGAGCAACAAAAGAAATGAAAAATAGATTATATTCCAAACTTCTAGCCATAGATTTGTAGACGTAGGCTGTGACATTTCAATAGGCAAGAGATGAGTTTTGATTTTGAGAGAAGCTTTTAAATACTCATTTAAATGAAGTGAACAGCTAAAATGAAAAAGTCTCTCTGATGTGCCAGAATCCCAGGTTTTGAAAATAATCTTAATAAAGGTAAAAATCAAGAATTGTTTGGGATATAAGCAGAATGTTTAATGAAAATTTGTTTTATACAATATAATAGTGAACTCAAAAACAAAGAGGAAAGACAAAAAAAAGCTCTTTTGGATGAAATAAAAAGAAGAGCAATTAAAGAACTTTCCAGAGAAGATAAATATTTCTCAACAAACTAAGCTTCTGTGGTGACAATAATTTATGTTAACTCTAAGAGAAATGAAAATAAAAATGAATTATGCAAAACGAAAGCATTTTGAGTTTGCAGATAAACCAGGGAAGTAGTTGGCATATAAATTATAAAAGGAAATAGGAAAAAATGATACTAAAATTACAAGAAGATGATATTGTAAGAAAAGATAATGTGATTATACAAAAAGTATTTCATCAATATTATTCCAGTTTATATAAAGATGAATATTTAAAGGAACAAAAAAAGAAGAAATGTCTTATGAACAGCAGTAAGGAAAGTTTTTGAAGCTATAAAAAGTAAAACAGGAAACGTGCCTGCAGCAAATGGGTTATTGGCTTTTTACTATAAATTCTTTGATAATGAACTTTAAAATCTTTCAAAATATAGTGAATTTTGTTTTACAGATGAGAAAGATTTTAGAAAGGTTGAAAGAGGTCAATATAGCATTAATACTTCAACAAGAAAGTATTGCCCAATGTCATTACTGAATAAATTGATCACAATAATTTTGAATAAGAGGTATAAAATAATTTTACAAAAAAATATTTATGATCAATGTGGGTTTTTATGTAAAGACAGATAAACGATAATATAGGGTAGACAATTTGGAATATTTGGAGCGCCATAATGAAAGAAACAAGATGCATTGATTTTCTTAGATGCAGAAAAGGCCTTTGACAACTGAAACCAGGCCTTCATTTTTAAAATTTTGGAAGATATGCATTTTGAAAAGAATGTAATAAAATGTGTAAAATTTTACTTTCTGTGATTTACACATCACAAGAAAGTAAAAATAACTGTCAACAAAGATCTAACAAAACTTTATGAAATACAAAAAGGAAGAAGACAGGATGCAATTCTCTCTAACAATTCTCAGTTATTTCCAAGAGATATAAGATAAGATGAGAGGATTGTGGGAGTAAATATTAAAAAAAGAAACTTATAAATTAAGGTCATTTACTGATGACTTGGTATTGGCTCTGGAGGATCTGCTAAATAGAATATAGACATTAATGGGAAAATTAAAAGAATTTGGTAAACTAACAGGTTTTAAGATTAATAATCAGAAGATGAAGAGGTAAATAAAAAATGAAAATAGAGATCAAAAAGAATTGAGTAGCTGGGTTTTAAAACAGAAAAAAGTTATTAAATGATAAAAGAGCATGTGTGAATCAAATAGGGGTAGATGAATCTGTCAGTTACAATTTTCCTATTGCAATTGTTTTCCCAAATATTTTCATGAATATCACCCCATTTACATTTTTCATCTCACATAGTATGATTTTTTTTAACTTCGAGATAATAACATGAGATTGGAAAGTTCCTCAATGCAACTTGCAGTAAATATCAGAAAAGTGAGAGGGGCACCATATAAATTTAATAAATACATAAACTATGTGAAACAGAGAATATGAACTATAATTATAATAAAATTTTAACATATGGCATAGAAAGTTTTAGTTAATTACTTTGAACAATTGTAGTCCATAAAGCCTGAGAGCTAGTAACAGAGGTATCTATGGCTTTGTACTGCTTTTATCAGATGGATGAATAGAGTATTTCAATGCTGTGCTGCAAACTCCTACTGTTAGGGCTTTGCATGCAAAATTATAAGGCATATAGGAAATATATGAACTTGTATAACCACTTTGTAATACTACTTCTGACACCTCCCCCCCCCTTACCTGCATCCTTGTTTCATAGGGCACTTATAATCCTGAATGTGTGTGTGTGTGTGCAATTAACATCAAATTTATTCTGAAAGAATATTCATAGGACTGCAGATTTATTCTTTAAACTTCCCTCATTACTTTTAAGCACAAAGCTCATTGTATATATTTCCCTAACAGCAATATTTCTAAATCACCCAGAATAGCTTACGCTGTTCTTCAAGTGATCTAGAGAGCTTGCTCCGTTTGTCATCAATAATAATGACTAGATGCCTAAAATAGTTGTACAGTTGGGTACTGAATAATTATGGCTGGTTCACACAGCATTTGGTTTACCTTGATTTAATATGTATCAGCTTCTTGATGTTAAAAAAAATTATCTGAGTGATAATCTCAGGCATTTCCTTTATATGTTACTAAATCACTGCAGTTGTCTTAAGCAAGGCAAAATAATTTCTTTCTTTCTGGAGTCAACTTTCATTAGAACCAACCCTAAGAGACCATGTACAGTGTTAACTTTCAATTTTCACACTGAGTTTAAAACTTATTTCCAAACTTAGTTTTGCCTGCCCCCCCTCCCCCCCCAGTTCCGAATAGTTTTAAATGCAAGACTGCTAAATTGCTTTGGGTGTACAAGCACAAGTACAGGTGGAGATTCTCTCTAGGTCTCTCAAGCTCAGCCAGTAACAAAAACATTTTTAAATTTTCACATATTTTAATTTTAGCTATGCCTCTGAAGACAAAAACAAATGATGAATTAAATACTTTCAAAGCAAGACAGCAATTTGCATAGCAACAGTAACCATGGGGATGCATTTTAATGATATCATAATAGTATTATAGCAGCAGAAATAGACACAACTAAGAATGAGTTAGGAACAGTTATGTTATAATGGTCAAGAGTCTGAGTTTCTAGAAAGGAAAAATACCTAGTTCCAATCATTTTTTGCCCCAAACTGATTAGATTGAGACTGTCTAAGAAAATGAAGCACATTACTACAAAATAGTTTGGTAGTAAGATAATATTTCACCTATGTACTTAAACAGTCATCTGATCACCATAGCTAATCAGGAATTGTATGCTGATGAACATGAAGACTGACAGAAGAAGGAGAAATCTAACCTAAGATTAGATTACATGTTAGCAATATTATAGATTAAAAATGCATGTTCGGATAAACAGCATTGAAATGGAGAAGTTAACAGAGGAGGAGCAGATCATTCTATTTGTCCCCCACATTTATACCACCATACCTATCTTCACCTCAGGTCCTAGATCATACTTGCTCTTTTACCTAGAAACATTTTTTACACCTTTCCTTTATTAAGAAAGAATCATTTCAATGATGAATATTTCAACAGTGTCCAGAGTCCAACGTTTTAAAGAAGAAATATTCACTCCATTTAAAAAAATCTTTTCAGTTCAAAAAAAAAAAGACACACAGACATATACACACAAAGCTATATTTTCAATAAATGCATGGTCTTATATTTTTCCTGCCCACACAATATACAGAGGAAGCATCAACAACATGACTCTGAAGGACATGCACTCAGTTAGATTGACGTCCACCTGATCACAGAAGCTAACAGGAGAGCAGTTGCATTGATCTAACATACGTGACTTCCCAACTGACCTATAAGGCTTTATGTGGAAGCAATGGCTTTTGTGATGTCCTGCTGAGAACACTGATGCTGCTATTGTTCTCTACATCTTTTTGGAGGAGTTGGAACTGAACAAATACTTCCTACAACTCTGCCCTTAGTGCATGCTGTTAACCTCTTTGTCTTCTACTTTTTCATTTCACATTTCTTTTTCTAGTCCCAAGTGCTACATCTGTGAAAATTTTAAATTCAAGAAAAGGGAAAGGGTGGCTTTTTAATCAAAGAATATGAATGCATACTGCTGACTCTATAAAAGAAATAGGATGAAAACATAACCCTAAGGAAACTTAGAAACAATTAGTTTTTCATTCTTTTTTTTTCACAATATGCATTCTGTTTATAATGTGGAGGACTCATAAATGTTAACATTTATTGGTACAGTAAAAAGCCATAGACGTCTAGGAACCAATATAGGCAATAGATTCCCAGAAAAAGTATATTTAATTAATAATAGTAATAACACTTTTTCCACTTTTATTAATATTCAGGTTGAAGAAAACTGCATTTAAAGCCTTCTTCAATTAAAGAAACAAGAAGTTCAGAGAAAAAAAATATACACAGCTGAAACATACTGTATGCCTTTGATAGTATTCTAATACATAATTCATATTTGTGGAGCCTTGATCCAACTGAAGTTAGAGGTCTTTTACATAAAGACCCACTCTCAATGTGAGATGAGACAAGTCTCTGTTCATTCCATGATGTCAAGACAAGGAACTTGTAATTTTGATACTTGACTATACCATTAACTTTGCATCTATGAATGGGGCAATGGTATTTCAAGGCAATAAATACTGCTTTAAAATGTATTTGTCTTATATTCTAATTGAATGTAATTCTTGGCTTATTCTACCCTGGCAGTATGTGAGCTTGATTAGTAAAGGAGCTCAGTGTAGGGTAAGACATTTGTAAACCAAACAACGTTCGCCACCGTTGAAAACAAAGAGACATGGGAAATGTTACTAATTTGGTGTGTATATCTTGAGATAGATAGATAGATAGATAGATAGATAGATAGATAGATAGATAGATAGATAGATAGATAGATAGATAGAT
>JANHFL010002847.1:76879-112201 GCA_032468155.1 Oxyrhabdium leporinum | reverse complement strand
CAGAAAGTCCAGTTGCCTCTTGAAAAAGCACCTTTGGGACAACCATGACCTGGATGACTGAGAATCTCCATAGATGTGTCCTATATATTCCAGCCTTTTTCTTTTCCAAAGCAGCTTTACTACACTATGTTCACATAACCACAATATAGTAAAATAAATTACATAAGCCAGCAGGCAGATTTCAGAGGTTCCATTAAACCTGCATTGTCCTTTGGGTCTCAAGAATAATAGCACTTCTTTGACACAGCAAGCAAAAAAAAGTTTGAAAATGAAAATGACTGTGTTTTGATGTTAAAAATACATCCATTTTGATTCTTGCTGCTTTTCCAGTTACTTGGTTATATTTGCTTAACATTCATTCAACTCTCTTTTCAGAGAACTTCATCATACTTGAAAGTGCGAGGTCAGCAAGGCAGTTCTGTTAATTATAATTAAAGGAAAAACCTGCTGAGTTGGTTTTCTCCTACAGAACTTCCATAGTCAAAAGAAATAATATCTAGTTTATAAGTGTAGTACATATTTTTAAAGGAAGGAAAGGGGCATCCTTTCCATTCTTTGGTTTATTTTTCTTCCATTGCATGGAAATTATTTTCTAAAAATTGCACATATTACAATTTTGATGCCATAAGACTAATCAGAATGATTAATTCAGCATCTCCTATATGACCTGCCAGGGTACACTAATGTGCTGAAATACAATATAAAGATCATGAAAATAAAATAATGAAACCTTGAAAACCCAAGGATATCCTTCCTGCTGCAACATGCAGGCATATTAAGATTCTTGATGCTTCAAAATGCTTTAACTTTCACATAACTATTTTTACATGACCTCTATGCAATAACAGATGAAGAATGAATACAGTCCACAAATTAGGTGAATATCAATGCCATTAGCTCTGTGGTTTAATTTCAGTCTTAAAATGGAATTATATAATTATTAGTTAGTGATGATGTACCCATAATAAGGTCGGGTTTCACCTAGTTTTATTACTAGTTTAAATATCTTTGTTGATATTAACGAGACTATAATCATATGCATCATATATATATATGTATATTTTATGAGTCTAGAATTTTGGAGAATTCTAATCAATTTGTGTTAGTACTAACTGCCCCCAATTCCAATCAAAAATTGACTAACAACCGTGTGTCTTTTGAACTCAGTCAGCAGGCCTTGCCTCAGCATATTGGGTTATAAATTAATTTCATCCTCATTCTGCAGAAAACAAACCATAAATAAAAAGTGTTCAAATCAGAAAAACCTGTTTGCATACCCCTTGGATGATCCATGCATAATTGTTTTGTAAACCTGCAAGCAAATAAAAAAATCCCTTCAGAGAGGCTAGTAGGTAGTGTGAGGAAAGGTTAATTGCAAATAATGTGAATGAATGCTCCTGAATATGGCAACTTCATGGTGATGTAACAGTAACTTGTATTCGAAACTCTTTTTGAGTGAATGAATAGACAGAGTAGAAATCAACTGAGAAGAGGCATACGCAGCATCACAACATCAAACATTCAGTGAACAAGACCCTGAACCTCTAAGGGGTGCTGGCAGCGGACATTGATTGGAGTCTTGTTTTCAGAAGGAAATGAAATGTTCAAGGCGAGAACAGGCAACAGAAGGCAAGAGGGTAGTGAGAAAAATAGCTTTTCTTTGTCATCTTGAAAAAGTACTAAAGAAACTACAGTTTTGAGATGAGACAGCTTGACAATGTCAAAACACTTATTAGATGTAGAGTTCCGTTATACATGCTATATGTCTCCAACTGGCTTTAACATGGACATTATTTTATGCACATGGACAAGCCGCACACGGTCAGCCCCATTTTTTTCAGCAAGACTGAACTTTGCACAATCATGTTCTAAACTGTGGGTATAATTATATTTCTGTTTCCTAGCGTCAAGATGCCTTGTTAACAGCCATCTTATATATCATTCCTATTCTGCTTCAACATCAGTTTTAGATTACTTATAGACATTTCTGATTGAACTTTTTCATTCCCTCAAATATTGGATTGCTACTGGTCTTCCTTATATTTTTCAAAAGAAATACAAGCAATTCAAAAACTCCTGTTATAGCCTAAATGTTGTCCCTTCACAGATTGTTTGCCTTTGAAGAATAACTTCAAAGATTAGAATAACAAATAATGGAATGAAGAACCATTTGCCCAGTACTCTTATTTTTTGATTTATTGTCAGAGTACTTCCTGATGCATTTGATTTCAATTTAAAACATATCCAAGCTTGATATGAATATTTGCTGACCATTTTCAGGTCTATTCAGACATCAGGGTTCCAAGAAAATAGTTATAGTACTTACTTCTTTTGTTGTCTGAAGATGAATGAGGAAGCTTCTAACAAAAATGGCTAAAATCATCCTAGTAACTATGCTATAGAAAATGGAGGAACAGTGTCTTCTTGTTAACAATCTTTTCTTGCTTACTTGTTTGAAGTTTGATTAAAGCCAGCATATTGAATTTCATGCTACTTTAGCCACCTCAGATTGCCCTTTGAGGCGCAAAGAATGTGCAGTAGCTTTTTTTATTGCAACCTGGCCCACTTTGAAGACTTCATATCAAACCCACCAGCATATTTCATTTACTTATTTCATTATAAATGAAGCCTTTCTTTTCATGATCATCACTCTTGTTGATCTTACAAATTAACATATAGAAATGATTTCACAAACAATTCTTAGCGTTTTGGTAAGATAAAATAATTATAATGTATTCTTTCATAATTTAGTTTCAAAGTTAAATGTCAGTAATATAAATTGAGCTCACATTCTAAACTATAGTAATTAGTATTCTTTATCAACACATTTATTTCTCATCCATTCCAAACTGATAAGGAGTCACCTGTTGTGTTGTGACTGAGGAAAAAATCTTGAGATTAGTGGTGAGTATTACTTTAAAGGAATTGATAGAGAACTGGGACCAAGATCATCTATGGAAGTCCTGCTTACGACAAGCAAGCAAATGGGATATGGGTCAGTAATGCTTATACTTATCTCCAGCCAACCACTCCAATCTTATCTCTTCTAGAATAGAGTGCTTATTCAACTTTATTACCCTCTAATACTTGTACTTCTAGACAACAGAGATACTTCCCCACACTATTGCACGCCCTTTTCTATCCAGTGCATTGAATTTTGATTATTATTACATTTTAGTCAAATGATTAATATTTTTTACTTCTTCTGAAATCATACATACTTCAATAGGTTTCCTATTTCGTTCTAATTTTAGTATGGATTCATCTGACACCATAATTAAATTGACATATTCCAGAAAGAATTGCTATGTCTCTCAACTTTCTTGTACCTTTTTCATTCAAAGGCTTTAGTAAGCTGCTACATGGGAGTTTAAATTGTTATACGGTAGCATTACACATGATTATAAACAGGTTTTAGTGAATTCTCCAATATCATTTCCCAGTAATTACTAAAGAGCCTATAGTCACCAAGTGTCTCAACTGCTTCTCTATCCCAATGTGCCACTTTGCAATTCTGTGTAATGCAAAAGATAAATCAAAAACTCTGCCAAGGTTTCTTCCATTATATCCTTTTTTAATATTTGCTTGTTTAGCATCCTGCATTGGGAAGAACTGTTACTTACAAGCTTGCACAACAGATTTTGGATATTCTATAAAGGTATTCCTATGTATAAAGGTTTATTTTATAAATATTAAGCAGAAAGTCATCATAATACCTCCCCCTCCTCCTCCATCATTTGTAAAGTGCTTTCAAGAGTACAAAGCACTTCACGTGCATTATCCTGTTATAATCAAATATTCTACTCTAATAACTACTCTTGTTTTGAACTCTTCAAACAACATTTTTAATGAATCATGATAACCATGATAACCAAGTTTATATAAACATTTTGCTCAATTTTGTAATTGAAGTAGCCTCAGAGCATCATTTTAAGAAGAATTAACGTAAGTTTAACAATGCTGTCGCATACAATATTCCATTATATCAAGAACAACAAACATAATTCCAAAAGGGTTCCATTAAAGTAAAAGAAAAAGGGCAGGCAAGAAATAACAAATAGCAATCACATCTTTTATTATTATGGCATGATCAATTCTTTAAAGTCCTATTAAAGCTCATAAACATAAACATATAACATCAGTAACTTTCTGATAAGCAGGCTTTAAAAATCAAAATAAAGCAGAGACTACAACTTTATATAAATTTCTCTTGGAGTAAATCTTGCCAGATATATCATTTATTTCAGAGCACATGGGTGTGGAATCAACCCTATAAGATGCTTGCTAACTCTCACTCTAATACCAAAAGTCAGAAACTGCTTAGATGAATATGAACATTTGCTGCTCACATGTTGCAAGTTATGTGATGTTCCACTATAAAATGAAGATATAATATGGGGATTTTTGGAGTGCTTTCAAGGGCCAGTTTTCTAGAATTAGTCACATGCTTTTAACAAGAGAGAAAGAATGGAACAGGGAAGAGATGAATATGCTGATCATAGCCAGCAAGTGACTGGAGAATTAGCTTGTCATATCCACATCCAGATTGAAAGTCAATCCACAATTCTTATCATTTTTCTCCATAACAGTTAATGCTGCCAATTCTAGTGTTAAAAGGATAATATATGTGGTTCATTTTTTAAAAAAATAACTTTTAAAAAGGACATCTTAAAAAGAATTTTTGCGCACTGCTACATAAAAAAGGAAGAAAATGAATGTTTCACAGGGATTAATTTGTCCATTGTACAATAAGATAAATAGAGATAATTCAATAATTGTGGTCCAGGTATATGGAATGTTGGGGAAAATCCCAGATACTGTTACTAAAAAAAATTGCTAATAAAATAGAATATAGAAGGAAGATGACTTGGAAAGCAAGATAAGAAAAGCATGCAGAGCTGCGTTCTTGAATTTTTTTCCAATTCTTTTCCTTAATGCCAGCACCACTCTGGATTACATCACCAGGAGGAAGGGAATGAAGAATCAGTAAAATTCCAAAGCTCTGCCCATAAGTTTTTGGTTTTTTTTCTGTACAGACGTCAGCCACAACAGACCCACTTTCAAACTCAATCAGTCTTTTAATGGTTTCTCTTACCAAATACATTCTTTTCCTGTTCTATTCTGTTCAAGGAGACTCATCCTGCTGATCGACAGGTAAGCAAACAGAATCTTCAGCCCCTTTGCCCATATTTTGTTCCATATTTTAATGGGAATATTGTATAAGGAAAGAAAACACAGAAAAAATGGGATTTCAGAGACAAGAAGTAAACTATTCAGAAAGAAATAAAATGAAAGTATAATCTATGTATCTAAGCAGATTCTAGCCAAAGAAAATGAAGCAAAAGACATGGCTATGGGGCTGTATGGTACCTATATAGCAGCCCCAAGCAGCTATAGTGAACAATTAGCTTTTATCATCTGGGATGTTCTCTGTGTATGCAGACATAATATGAAATGATGGTCATTAGCAAAGAATAAAAGAAGTAATCATAAAAACTGGAAGATTACAATCTGGTGAATATGAAATTTATTAAAATTGCCTCTTTCTCAGTGAAATTCATTCTTATCAGCTCATTGCTTCATATTCCTTTCTTTACAGGAAAATGAAGCCGATGAGATCCATAACATTCTAGGAAACAAACCCAAATGTCCTTATGGTTTTGAAATGTATCCCTCTGATCTTTTTCTCCTATTCCTTTGTCATATTCAAGCAGCCAATGCTCAATGGTAAGTAGCCTTACCAATAATGATAAAGAGCCCTGGTGGCACACTGGTTAGAATGCAGCATTGCGGGGGGCCCACAGCCTGGAGTTCAATCCTGCCAGTTGAAGGTTGACTCAGACTTCCATCATTCCGAGGTCAATAAAATGAGGACCCAGATTGTTGGAGGCAAGATGCTGACATTGTAAACCACTCAGAGAGTGTTGTAAAGAACTATGAAGAGGTATATAAGTCTAAGTGCTATTGCTATTCCTCTTCTTATTCACATATATTTGTACTCTTCAAGGAATGTGTAACCTACTTTAGGAAATACTAGCTTGGGAATTCTGGGAGATGAAATCCATACATCTTAAAATTGCTAATATAGAGAAACAGATTTAGCTATAGTTCTTCTTGACTTGCTCCTGATTCTTGACTATTGTTCAGCAAACGTGGAATTTGTTTTCCTATTATGTAGCATTGGGAAGGTTAACTATGTAGCCACAGCTTTTTTTCATTTTGTAAGAATACAAATCAGTGCAAGGCTTTTTAACTGCATGTCTTCAAAATCTATTCTTATTTTAAAGCACTCAAGTCAGAATTAAATGAGATTTATGAAGAAATGGATCCTATAATGAGGAATATTTATGTTAAACTTCAAGCAGACACATAGTGTTTATTAAAATAAAAAACAAAGTAAATAATTTATTTCTGCCTCTTAATCTTTATAAAAGTGTAATTGCCTTTAAATAAGGGTCAAAGAACTTTTTAATTGATTAGTGATTAGTGTAGGGTCAGCTCTGACTCATCTCAACAATTCCCAGATTATTACCTGTTTTATTTTAATTATGGATGTATATATAAGTTGTAAACCGCCCCGAGTCTTCGGAATGGGGCGGTATATAAATGTAAAAAAAAAAATAATAAATAAATTCGCTTGTTTATATCTCCAACTGTTATTTTAAATATGTAAAGCTGTTACACTTGATTTGTTTTAGCATTTATATTTATTTACTTTAGTTGTTCAGTTTAGGAATTAATTTTATTGGGCAAAATGTTGTAATTTCTCTAATTTCCTGATACCATACCCTACTAACAGGTATAATAAATTATATTAGCATTGTTGCTACTATTATTATGCTAAGAAATAAAGATCCAGATAAATAAATTGGGGCTGATCATTGAGATACAGGGTGGTAAGAAAATATATAACATAGCCTTAAGCCAAACAAACAAATTCAGCCAGCCTTAACTGACCCATATAACATCTAAAGAGGGAGGAAGAAAAGTAATGAATTAAGCAATTTAACACATCATTCAGCCAGTCCCAGATGCCATGATTGGAGAGGAGAGAGTGGCCTCTAATGGTCATTTTAATTTAATTTGTGGGCATGGTTGGCTATTTTATTTTATATATCTTTTCCTTCTCTTCCTATCAAGGTACCATTAAAAAATGTTTGCTCTAATTAGGATAGACTGTTTTCCTTTCTGTTCAGTACACCATGTTTGTGAACTATATCCTAAGGTTGAAGCTTACTGGAGGATTTTGAATGAGGGGCGGAGCAAATTAGATATAGTCATCCTGCTCCAAGGGAGGTAAAGGAAGACACTCAAATGTCCCATTCCATTGTGGTACTGAATGCAGATGGCATTAGGACACAGCCCTAATTTACATATTTATTATCTTTTAACCATCTTTGACTTGCACAGCGTTTGTTTATACCAGGCTGAAATACTATTCTGATAATATACATTTCTCTGCATACTTTTAGTGATGTAACAAAACATTATCTGTTGCCATGGTAATACCCGGCAGCAGGAGCCAAAATAATTAATACAGGTGTGGATAGCTCTGCTCAGTATGCTTTCATTTTGTTTCCAGCCAGTTCAAGTATAATCCTTTTTTTTTTTTTAATATAGAAAAAGATTTCTCGTTAATACATTCAGACAACTATGTGAAATGCTAAAGAAACCATATTCCCTGGAGAGTCCCTTGAATACTCTTTGGATGTGGATGTGGTGAAATATAAAAAACCTTTAGGAAGCATTGTTTCTGAGGCATTGAAGCAAGGAAGAGAAGCCGAAAAGCTAACTGTGAATTTGAAACCATATTTTGGATTCGTCTTATTAGGAGCAAGAGATAAAACTGAAACAACATTCTTCTATTTCTTCACATATTGCTAAAAAGTGGAACTGCTTATTCCCTTTATAGAGAGCAAAGTTTAGAACTCTGTATTAACTTTGATCAAACTCTGGATTCTCAGACAGAACAAAATAACTCAGACCAGTCAGCATTTTCTCTGGGAAAAACTTTGAGCTACTGCTCCAATGTATTTCTTTGTAGGTTCTGGATCCACAAAGGATGATAGTCAGCTACACAGGATTTTCATAATGCATAATTCATGTAACACTACCATAGTACTAGACGAAAAATGAATGAATATTAGATTTCAATGACCAGCATCTTTGTTCTCACCTAAGAATCAGACCAACATTGGTTACTCAAATCAGAACCTTATAGAGTGGGAGACAGATAAGAAATTATTAGTTTTACCATCTGATCCCAAAGCCCCTGCTTCACCATTGCTAATCTACTATCTTGACAGCACTGTAAGGGCTAATTATTTTATGTGGCTGGTCAAATCATTTATTTTGTCTGTAGTCTAATTTGAAAGTACTATCACAATTTCACAGCACTATTGTGTGTACAATTAAATGGAAAAGAACCAGCAAATTGTTATACTTCCTTAATCTCAATAATCAATTCTCTCATATTATTTTAAGAGGCATCATTGTTTCTCATGAACTGTTCTTCCCTTCGTATGTAGATTTCTCATACTATTTTAGAATAATAATGATAAAAATAAAATGATATCAGCAATAGCACCTTAAGATTACAGACCTGCTCTCAATTTATTTGTTTGAAATTTGCATAGAAGTTCCTTTAGTCCTTAAATGTCTTGGTCAGCTGCTGCACTTTTATTAGCCCTAAAAGGCTTCAATTGCATGACAATTGCTACCATGTCTGATGAAAAATAAATAAATAACAGCCAATGTGTTTTTTCCCAAATATAAGTGTTGCCTTTGAAAATATGGGTGGCATATAAATTTAATAAATACATAAGTGAAAAGAACTGCTTTCCAACACTTGTTCACAATCTAGGAACTGAATATGATCAGCTATTATATTAAGCTGGGACACGTCCAAAGCTCTGAAACAGATTTACTTTCCTCCTATACTAGCAACTTCATGAAAGTTCATTTGTTAAATTTAAATATTTTCCTCCTTCAGAAAGAGAAAAAAAAGCACTTATATGAATTGGATGTAAGTAAAGATATACATGTACCTAGAATCCCTTTTACCCAGCACTTATTTATTACTTTGAGACTGTGGCTTTCTGTTTTTCATTCAAGCAGAATAAATCCCAAAGTGTAATCTGTAAAATAGCCTCAATCTTGATTCTTATTCTTTACTGAGGTAGCATAAATGGGTATTGTACTGGTTGTTAACTAAATTACTGCATTCCATGCACACAATCTAGTTTGGTGGTTGTTTCTGGGGATTAAAGAACAGGCTTCTACACTCAAAGTTCATCTAACTCAATACTGTTAGTCAGAAGGCTCATGATATCCAAGATTAAACTATCAGTTTGGACTATTGCCCAATAACTCATTTTTCCAACTGTAACTCTGTTGCATTACATTTCTGTATGAACCATTTTGTTTAGTTTTAGTTTTGCATTTATAGGTATATATTTTTACTGTTCGCCCTTTTGAATGCACACTTCTATTGTACACATTTTAAGAAGTAATTTCCTAAATATATTTTGTATGTTATTTTTCATTAATATGCACAGATTTATGAACATTTCCCCAAAGTATTCATTTCATGGACTTTTGAGGATGAAAAAACTCCTTTGAAAAATTCAAGGAAGGATAATTGCATTTTGATTTACATGCTGATCCATGCTGTATGATTAGGTAAGATTAGTTTCAAAAATCAAGTCTACCAGTTTCCATACCATTCTTGATTTAAAAAAAAAATGATTCAGGTCAATAATGTCTACCTTATAGTCATCTAATTATTCTAGTTGATACATGATAGATGCATTTATTATGATTTTCTATATGCCTCTTTTTAAAACAATTTGCATTTGCTGCTGCCACTACATCTCAAAACTAATTCCATGTCTTATTATTATTTTTAATCCAGATGGTTGCAGTATGATCTCCAGATTTTGTACCTACCTGGACACATGCTGATCACGTAAAACATTTGTGACAACCCCAAAGTGGCATGAGTAATGTCCAGTGAAGTGAACGTCCTTTTATTTAAGAGAGAATATGAGTTTTCAATTGATTTTTTTCCCACTTTGTCATCCATCCAAACCAATGACTGAAACTGATTTCCTTCCCAAGCTTTTCTAGAACTGAACTGTTTAGGGATTATGAATGAATTTGGCAGAAATAAAGAACAAAATTAAACATGTATATTGACTATTCCGTTAGAAAACCTACCTTTTATTTGTGTTTTATTTTAGCTGTTCTTAATTCGGTTTTGCACCCCAACCTAAGAACAATGCATAAAAACAATGTATTAAATGAGAAAAAGAATGTTGCCAAGACTTTCACAATTTATTTTTGGAGATTTGGTATGAATTCAAATATTTTTTTATTCTTGTCCAGAAGATTAACATAACAGCAAGAATTGATTGATATCCTGCTGTCTGAGCAGCTCCTGTGCCAGCAAGTTGCAATGACTCTGACAGAATATTCCTTTTTGCCTATTTTAGTCTTAGTCATGCCTAATTTAATTACTGCTTTCCATCACTGATTCACCCATCGACATGATACAAATATATAATACATAAGGGGAAAAACAGAAGATGGCTTTGTGAATTTCTCATAGCTGTTCCAATATGGTGCTGTAGAGGACAATTCAGTATTACTGGCTTTGGCTCCATGTTGATATATACAGTACTTAAGCAAGCATCACTTCCTCTGTAAAATGTTAATTGTTTCTGATTCACTATAGCTTGAAGCAAATGGATATAACTGTTGCATTTCTGTAATTCACATCTCTCAGTTTAAATTGAGTTTTGGTCATAAAGGCAGAGGAAACTCAGGGTACACTCTCATGGCAAATTTTCCCTTCAAACTGATTATACCTTGCGTTGTCCATTGGATAGGAAATAATAGATTATTTACCCAACCTAGTCATTTTTCTAATTATCCTTTCTCTCTTTGAGAAACGTGCCCTTTTTGTATCAAAACAAAAGCTGAGAGAAAACAAAAATATTGATAGTTGGAATAGGCATGAAGCCCATTTAGCTATGACATAACTGGGTGTTTAGAAATGTCAATAGATTTGACTGAAAAGAAACCATCAGTACATTAAGATATTCATAAATTTAGTACTGAATGGTTGGGCAGATTGTGTACAAATGTTGTGTGTATTTTTACATGTTTGTTAGTTGCCACAGATTTTTTCCTTTAATATAGATTTCACAATAGCTCTTCCTTCATCTGTTTTTTTTATTTCAGGATCACTCTTCTCTCACATATAATGAGGTACAAGTACCTAATATTGTTGGAATGTTGACCCCGATGAAGGGATTATTGTCTCTGGAACTAACAATGCTGCTTCAGCTGCTAATTCCAAGCAAATATTTTCACCTCTGAGAAGTAACATTAGTTTACAGAATCAAACTTTAATATGTTCATTTAGATTGTTAATGTTATTTAGCTAAGAAAATCAAGAATTAATGCTAAAAGAAGTAACACGGTTTAAAATGAATCTCCTTGGAAGATTGCACTAGTATAAAATCTCTTTGAAGGTTTAATTTCCAAGATTTTGTTTGGTTCAGTGGACATACAATGTGCTTTACTTTTGTAATATAGAAACAAGAGGAGACTATTCTTAAAGCAACACTTTAAACCTATTATATCACAACTTTCAACTTTTGCTATTATTCTCTCCTTAGAACAAAAGAAAGAATATTTCATAGGTGATCAAAAGTCCTTTTTAACAGCAGTCACTGTCGTGAGTTGGGTGGCTGTATAGATAATATAAACAACATCATGCCAGCTAGATCTCTGAAAAAGCTATTATAAAACATAATTTTCTGAGCCTATTACAGGTTGTCCTTAATCATCGCTCATTCAGTGACCATTCAAAGTCACAACAGCACCAAACGAGGAAACCTATGGCCAGTCATCAGAGTTCTGACCATCACAATGTCCCTGTGGTCACATGATTGTGATCTGGGCTCTTGGCAACAAACTTGGGTTTATAACGTATCACAGCATATCCTGATATATGACAGATACTATCATACTTGCCATTTGTGACCTTCATTGCTAGTTTCTGGCAAGCAAAGTCCATGGGGAAACTGGCAGAAGTCACAAGTCATGGATGGTCATATAATGTTATGCTTAATTGCACACAATTTGCTTAACAAATAACTATAACCAGAATTACCAGAACAGCTGTTGTGAGTTGGTGCAGTCATGTGCTGCTTTTTTCCCCACTTTATGACAATGTCACTTAGTAGCAGAGTTACCTGTTAGGGTTATAGTTGTTACCCAAGGACTACCTAAGTCTAGTATGCAGTAGTATATTTCTTCCAAATTTAGAGATGTACTACTATGAATAACTAGACTGTGTATCATCCTTTGCTTCATGTTTTCAGAAATTTTTCCTTACCAGATTCCTCAATGTCTTCAGCAATTACAGAGCTTCTAATGGACTACCTTCACTGGAAAAGTTCACGGAGATATTCAGAGAGGTATCTGCCTTGAAACTAAGTTATGTTGGATTGCAATAGCACAATCAAATATCAGGAGTTGACCATAGGAAATGTTTTATGACATTTTATTTGATGTCATACTATGTTTTATATTTTTAA
Source organism: Oxyrhabdium leporinum (assembly GCA_032468155.1). Classification (NCBI taxonomy): domain Eukaryota; kingdom Metazoa; phylum Chordata; class Lepidosauria; order Squamata; family Cyclocoridae; genus Oxyrhabdium; species Oxyrhabdium leporinum. Next base: position 99,593 of record JANHFL010002847.1, on the reverse strand, counting down.
TGTCATAAAATGTTCTATAAAATTTGTCAAATGTTAATTCCATAAGAATCATAGGTAGCAGATTTTAGATGCATTCTGTAACTTAGCCCATTTAAGGAACCATGATTAAAAGTGGTTGCCTTACGGTATCTTGTTTCATAACTCAAAAGTTATTGTGTGTGTGTATGTGTGTGTGTGTGTGTGTGTATGTACGTATACATATACAAACATACACACAAATAGAAAGAGACAGTTCTATTCTTCGTCCCAAGAAATATATTGCATGGATACTAGGTTAAAATGGAACAATTCACATGTAACAATGCTTCTAATGGAAGTAAAACAGCAAACTTACAGTCAATATTAGAGAAAGTTGATATATGATGTTGTATTAGTTGTAATTACCCTAATGTTTCATTGCCAAAATAGACAATTCATTTTCATAGTTGGTACTAATGTTGTAAAGCCCAACAATTAAATATACAAATAATTTATAATTGAAAGTAATAGATTTTAAAAGTAGATTTTTTTTCTTTTCAGTATGCTACAAATATGTCTAAACCTTATGCTACACTGAACTAGCTTTGTACATAGTAACAGCTGATAAGGTTCTATACATTTCTTACTGGACATTAGTTTTGTGAGGAATGGCAAGTTAAGTTATGGAAGTATATCTTGATGTCAAAATGAACTTCAAATATGAAAAATATGAATATAGAATATAAAAATAGGGAAATCATTTTGGATATTAATATTAAAATGGATGCATAGTATGTATGACGTTTTTATATTATAAAACATAACATTATTATTTTACTGGCTCGTTCAATTTGCTAAATTTATTATATCAGGTAGAAATTATTATAGCTTGAAATGAAGAAAAACATAATTTCAGTTTTATTGGTTCTAGTTGATGATTCTACATAATAACTTGATGTTAATATTGACTTATTTTAGCAGTCACATAAAAATTGAAATACTAAAATATTAGTATCAATCCTAATTTTAGTATTGACGTAAAACTTCAAATTCCTCCATGCGTGTATACAGCTAGCATCAGGAGACAGTTTTCTCCTTACATTCAACGTACCCTAAAATGAAAGGAGGGGAGAGTTTTATTTTTTGATCTGGAAAAAGCTGTATTAGCCAGGCACTATTGCAGAATGATAATATATGGAAAAGTCCCAGTGCTAACTTTCCGCACTGCAAAGCAACAGTGGTGGTTATAATAATCCAAGCATACAATGACAGCACTAGACTTTGTCCATAATAAAACAATCTTCTATTCAGCACTTTTGCATTTCCTTAAAGCTGGTTTAGGAACCCACTATTCAAGATATAAATGTAGCAGCATTTTAGCGTCTTTCCCCTCTGTTACCATACATTGGCAGAGGATGGTTTTACCTCATAAATCATTTTCTTAATATCACTGATGCCTTGGTGACTACTTAATTTTATTGATGGGATAAATTGGCTCCACAGAATTTTTTATTTTGTTTATGTTGTGATCAATATTTCTGAGCTACCTTTTAATTCAGTAACTGCCTCAAACTTAGCCTAAATGTTAAAATTAAGAAACAATGTTAAACTATAATGTATTGCTGGCAAGTAACTGGTTCTTTACTTTCAGAGAGATTTCTGTCATGTAACCATGATATCACAAAGTCCTCATTTTTCTTTTCAGATACCTTCACACATAATAATAATTGCATTGGTTTGCTTCACATGGTTAGAACTCAGATAATGCAGAGAAGATTATTCACAAGAGACTTAAATGATGGATTAGTAAGGGATGTGAGCTAACTGATAAAAGCAAGCAATATTGGCAAAGAAATACAAAATCCATCAAGCTAATTCTGCTGACTTAAAAGAGCTATACTTTTATATTTGCCAGAATAAAGGAATGCAATTTCAAAGGGTAAAAAAAAAATCCTCCTATTCTTTACATGTATTTAAAAAGAGGGGAAATAATAAAGCTCTTTAATTAATATGAAATGACACAACTGAACCAAATCAAAATACTTTAGTCCTTCAACTTTCAAAGGTAAACACTTCATCATTTAGGACATCATTCAGTTGCAGAAAGTTATTCAGTTCTGTCATGTTCATTTCATAACTAGCTGCCAAGTTGAATAGCTAAGACCATCAATCCTACAGTCCACTGTTTTAGTCAAAATCACAGAAGTGTGACTGGGATAGAACAAGATCATGTCCATCACCCTTGTTCTTGAGTTCCATGCATTGACGCAACCTTTCACATAGTGAAAAAGTGCACAATATTTTCCAAGCCAGACATCTCCAAAACTAAACTTCAAAAAATGGACACACAATAAAAATGAGTTTTACTCATTCAACAACAGCTGATTCAGATTTTCAGATGAGGAAAATGGTGAACTAGACATATCTGAAAGAGTAAAGGCAACAATGCAGTGATGATCAACAGAGTAATGGCAAGCTCAGTCCAACAGAACCTCTTTGGACAAGGAAAGGATGAGAGATTGCTCACTTGTGCTCTGGATGGCTCTGTAACAGAACGAGAAACCCCCTCTGAGACTTTTCTATATCTTCTGTGCCTTTTTTTTAGCTGTTGTTGATGCGTGTAAAATATTTTAAAAATATTCAGTTCAAAAATATTCAAATGAAAGATTTCACCAAAAGTAGTAAGAGCTAAAGGGTCATTGTAAATAAGTTTTAAAAAAATACTCTTTCACTATATATGGTACACTTTTTGCTTTGCTATTTTGATACCAGCAAACTATTATCTTATACTATTTATGCTGAATACTTTTGCAGCTCAGAATGTAGAAAGCTCAGGTTCTAAAAATGTACATAGGTTGGCCCTACATGTTGATCAAATCTGTACTGAGTAAGTAATGTTCTAATATAAAAACATGCTTAACAATGAACATTCTAAATTGTGTATGAAATTGTCAGCCTTGCAAGTTCACATAGGAAGCACAATCAGATGGACTAATTCTACTTTATTGTGAAGTTATATTAAGAGAATTTTTCAAGTCTGAAAGTACATTTCTCCCCTGTCATCTTTACAACTCACGAAACCAAGGGTGCCATGCTCACATTCCTTTTGTGGGTTAAGCTATCTGTTGTTTAATAATTTCCCTGGCTGTGCTCTTCCCCCATCTCCTAAAGTCATTACCATATACCATTACAAGAATACTAAGCTGGCAATGAAACAGCAGGGTGTTTCTACTAAATGTTATTCTACAATGTTTAATGCATATATACCCTTAACCTTAATTTTCACTTCTGACAGACCCATGGTGGCATAAACATTAACTACTAGTAAAGTCCAGCTAGTGTTTTAACCAACTCTCTTAAATCACCATAGAGATTTTGGGGCAGCAGGACTGTAGTACCTTGAATGATGTCACTATATACGATAGCAGGCCTCACAGAACAATTGAGTTTTTGAATTGTATTATTGTAGAAGAGGTAAATTGTATAATGCTCTTCACTGCTCTGAACCAACAAGACAGATGAAATATTACAAAAGGGAGGAAGAATAAAGAACCCCCTGCAGGTATCCTCATGCTCATGTACTTTTTATTCTTATTGTACTGCCGAGTCAGTTGTTCTCTGGATTTTTAGAATTAAAAATAAATAAAACCATTTTGAAAAATTAGCAAAGTAAACTCCGACTCATTCACCTACATTTCTATGGCAGGTTTTGCTGTTGTTTGTGTGAACAATAACTGCTCTAAGGCTGTTATTCTAAGTAAACAGTCCTCTAAGATTCTGAGAATGCTTTGACAGTCACAAACGTATCATTTTATTCTCACACAATAGTGCATGTAGCTTTTTTTAGTTTAGTTTTTATCATGTGATATAGTATTTGGTGCAGAAGGGGTACATAGAAAAGATTTTTTTTGTTCCTGCCATTAATATAATATCATAGGATGAATAGAACTGAATTAGGAGCAATTTAAAACAGACAAAAAGAAATGCTCACTGCTTCTTTAAACAATGAACCCACTATCACAAGGTGTGGAGATGATGTCACCAGCTTTGAATACAGCTGATATGTCTATCAGTGGCTGCTAGCATAGCCCTGATATTAATGATATCAATGAATGTAGCATCAGCCAGAGACATTAATTCCCTTGTGCCCACGTTATTGATCTACCAGGAGGATCACCACTGCAGTAGATAACATTCTGAATGAGACAAGTCTTGATTCTGAGCACTCTTTCAAGATTGCATATTAGAAATTCAGAGCATGAATTCTGTCTCTTTAGGTGTCTTTAGGTACCATGTGATTCAGACATAGAAAGTTCAAGAAATCTGAATTAGTATGAAAATATAAACCTTTGGCAAGGTGTGTAGTAGAACTTTTAAACATCTCTCATTAAGTGCAGTGGGTTATTTTCCCAACAGTTCAACTTCTGGGTTTCAAAGCATAAGTAGAGCAACCAAATCAATAAATCCGCACTTCAGATTGCCATACACTTTTATGAAACAGCTAACTTCATTCTTTAAAAAAACATATTCTTTTACACTAAGGCAATGGAGTATCATTTGAAGGGCACTTTACATTGCCCGTAGTGGTACTCAGGAACGAAGCTACGAGGCCAACATTGACTTTTGTAGACATAAACTATTTAGCTGACTAGTTAAAAAGAAATGAAATAGACACTGTACTCAACAGAGGAGACGAGTATACTAAACAGCCTCTAAATATAATGTCTGCTGTGTGGAGGCTTCTTTTTGACAGGCTTATTGAAAGTTCATTAGACAGAACCCTAAATCCAAGTCCCATGAGCTGCAAAAGATTCGCCAGCTTATACAGCTCTGCTGAGAATTTACTAAATGGCAGTTTGATATACCATAGAGAAGGCAGCAAACTGCCAGAAGCACCTTTAAGAAATATAAAGCCAGATGGGGTAAAAGGCACCAGGAGAAAGTGAAAATTGCTTGATAGAAAAGGTAATCTAATCTGAAGGAAAATTCAGTCACACTGCCAAGTACAAGAGGTGGTGAGTTTTTCCTGAGAGGGAAAAGTGATTCTCTACTCATTTCACAGTAAGATTCCACAGGCCAGACTTTCTTACATTTGGATAGGTTTGTGAATTGTGCATGAGTTGCTCTTTTACCAGCACACAAATCTTTGCTTAGTCAAAATGGCATCTTCCTGTCTTCTTCACAGGGCTGCAATCTAATTCTTTGCTTTGTCCTAATTAGGTAATTATTTCCCACTTTTGCCTTAATTAGGCACCTACAGACACTAGACAATGTAGTTAAACCTCACTAATATATAGCCATTCCTTACAAATGTCTACACTGTGCAGCAATTTTCCGATTTATTTTCCCAAAAGCAATCTAAGAATCCTAGGGGCAAGCCAGGAGGGGAGAGAGGTTTAAGAGCCCAACAAAGGCAGCCCATCATGGATAGATTCACCATGGTTGACCTCTCCTGAGGCTTGCACCCACTGCAGCTGATTGGGAAAAGTGAATATAAAAACCAATTTAAAAACATTTGCTAATGGTATTCTGTTGTGCATTCCTTTTTCAAAATTTGAACCATTGCAGCCTCAGCTGGTACAAGTTTGCAAGCCATAAAAAAACAAAACCCCACCCCAAAAGCTCACAATCTCCTGCTTTCTAGCTGGTGTCTTAGCCACTGGACCAAACTGGCTATGATAAAAATATGTTGGGTACAAAATAATAGATGTGATGTTGGGTATTCCACAGAGCATTTGTAGGACTGAGCTTCATTCCTGCAAACTGGGTGGAATAATTTTGACTGATGATTAGATGTATCAAAATCATTGCACTGAGCCATCAATTATTTTGAATAAAGACCATATTAAATTGCTTCACTCCTTTTTGAGGCCAAACATCCTTACATTTTTGCATGTGTAATTTTTAACGTGTGGGATTTTCAGACATTAGATCTAGAAACTAAATATTACTTAGAAACCTATATTTAGAACACAGAAAACTATTCCAATCCATACCAGCAACAATCTTATTCCAAATATTTTAGTATTACAGTATAGTTTAATTCTGTTCAGGATTCCAGTCAAGTAATCACAGAATAATTACTCAGATACTTTACAATTCTTGCCATGTGTTCCATCAAAAAAACCACATAAAGCAGGCTAGCTTTTCATTGCCCTGTGTGAGAAGAGAGTCTTTGATCCTATCCCACCCCACCAATATTTTTTTGTACATTGGCTAGCGTTGATTTCTGTCAGCATGCTGATTAAGATGGTGCCATTTGAGCTACAGAAACATTAAGACAGAACATGTCACTATTGAAGCAGTACCGACAAGTACCACAAACCCTGAGTGTTAACATTACCTTTTATTGTTAACTTACAATAATAGAATCTTGCAAGTCGGAAAGTATATTTTCCTTCTCTACCTTTACTGTCCAAGAAACTAGAGGGTCCCTTCTGAGATGTTTGCCGTGCCCATATTCCTTCTGTGAGCTAAGCTGCCTCTTATTTGACCATTGTGACTCCTCCTCTCCCTCCTCTTGTCTCTCAAGAACATTCTCACAGATCATTGCACTGTTAACATACTGTATATCAGCTTTCTTCCACCTAGATTTCCAAAATTGTCCAATATGACCATGTCAATTGGGAATTGTGGAGTATTTTATATATAACAGAGCTGGAAGACTGGAGGTTGGAAAAAGCTGGTACAGATTTCTACACTTACCACAGTTTCCTTTATATGCAGACTTTTAGCATGAAACTCAATTTGTCATGTCCCTTCTAACATGTTCATTTTGTGGAACAATTCACCTTTCTTGTTAATGGAATTTTTCTTAATTACATTTTCCTGATAACCATGGTGTGATTTAAGATCACATACAGCAATCTTTTCAGGTGAAGCAATTAAAGCAGCATATTTATGGCTCTTAATGGCATTTGTCTATTAGGCCTCCTTGGCACTATTGATAGTTACATGTGAATTTCCAAAAAATGTAGTGACGGGATTTCTTGAGGCAACCAAATCAGTGGTATCCAAATACTGCCTTTCATTAATATAAATATTTTAGAATTTGGTAGTATAAGTAATACATTGGGGTTTTTTGTACCAATCATTCTACTTTCAAAGCTTTCATTTGATAGCATTTTTTCATTATTAGATAAAAAGTAACCATCTGCTGAAATTTTATATAATATTTAGGACAAGAGAGAATCATCATATTCAACTTTTCTAGTCCAGATTATTTTCACAATTAATATTAATTTATCTTCAATCCAAAATACACACAACTGAAATCCCTAAGCAGCCTTAGTGCATAGGGGATTGTAATGCATGAGGATTATAATGCTTTGAAACAGATTTGAATGAGGGATATAAAATATATTCAATGTTTCCAAACCTGTCATGCTTTGGCTACACTAACATTTTGCATATGGTGAGTCATGACTTCAAATTTGTTTAGGAAAATATAACTTATGTTGAAAGAACTCATCCTTTTCCACATTATACAAAAAAAACACCAGACGAGCACAAATTGATGTATAATAAAACAAGTCCGCAAAGAATGTGTATGTGCACTAATTCAAGCATGTGGGCCATCTTTATCATCATTTCAAGTCAACTGTTTTTACAGAGAAATGAATTTCATGACATAATAGTTTCATTTTACAAGAACCTCCTGTTGAGAGATAATACCAGTTAGCTGTTAAGATAAATAAATATATAACACAACAAATAACACCATTAAGAAGTATAAAAGTAATAAAGCATCTTAAGCTTAAACTTTCTTTGAACATTAGTCCTATATGTCATTCTTCCAAAGCCCAGAGGCTGTTGCCATTTTGCTAAGCATTCAAGCTGTTCTTATTTTCTTTCCAAATTTTGTATTTTTTTGGGGGGAGGAGGTTGCACAAAAAAATATGTTGTCAATATGGTCAGAACTCCTATAAGCGGAAAATAACCAGATGTCAAGTACCTTTAGAAAGCAAAATATCAAGAACTTGTTACTGCAAATCTGAATGTTGCTCAAAATCTTGCTGTTATCCCTTTACAACTCAGGATCTTTTATTACATGTATTTCTTTGTGTCTACAAGGCATAACAAATTTTAAAAAAATATGTATTCCTATCTATGAGCACTCATAATGCATAATACATTCTCTGTCCTGATGTCATTAATATTAATGATTAATAAATTAATATCATTAATTTCTAAAGAGAGATCATGCTTACATGTCCCCAATATATTACATTCTAATTTTCCAACCAAAGTATGTTAGCTCCAGAGAAATTGAACAGCCCCCATCTTCTTTCCATTCTTATTCTGACTCCAACTAATCTAATCAACTTTTTATTTGTTATAGATCGACTATCTCTGGATAATTTGGTATTACTCCATTTTAAATGCATAACCAAAAACTGGGAGACTTTATTTGCTTATTTGTTTATTATTTTTGTCTATCCCATTTACATGCCATTCATTCCCATATACAGTAGACAGGCCAACTTAACAACTAAAAGACCCAAACAACAATAATAAACAACTGAAACATCATGATACACATCATCCATAAACATTTCCTATATTTTTTGGGGGAAAGGTTTTAGTATAAAAGAAACTTTAACATATTTGAAAAAAAAGGAGGGCACAGTAAGATCTTCTGGTGGGGTTAGTTTCATAAAAGCTGGTGTTACCACCAAAAACAACTTAATCTAATCATCTGAAAATGGACCAACTTCCCAGACAAAAAACAAAATAAATTCTAAACAAAGCTCTCAGTTCATAACATAAGAGGGAAGCTGTTCCTTTTGATAGGCAGGATGCAACCCTTGTAGAGACTTATATGTCAGCACAGACACCTTGAATTTGATCCATAAATCTACCAGAAACCAGTGCAACTTTGCCAGAATTAGAGTCATATGCTTTATCAAGCAATGTCCAGCAGAAGCCTAATCTTCTGAATTTAACAATGGTTTTTCAGTTTCTGACAGTGCTACCACAATAGCATGTCACGCCTATCTAATTAGGAGGTAACCAGTACTGTATGTATATAATAACGGCCAGATCATACTTTCAAAGAAGGAAGAGAGGCAACTGATTTGTTTCCAGCTGGACACCGTGGTTTTTTTACACTGAAGGATAGTAAGGATAGTAAGGGTCATAGAACAGCCTCACCCCCCCAATCAGAGGTGCCCACAGGATCCAATGATTTCATCAAAATACATAGGTAGTCCTCAGTTAATGACAGTTCAAAGTTACAATGGTTCTGAATGAGTGGTACTTATGACCAATCCTCTAACTTCTGCCCCCCAGCACCTGCATGGTCATGTGATCCTGATATGAGTGCTTGGCAGCTCACACTTACAACATTCACAAAATCCCAGAATCAGGTGATTGACATGTGCAATCTTCCTTGCCAGCTTCCCAGAAGCAAAGTCAATGGGGAAGTTGGCAGGGAAGCTCACAAGTCACTCTGATAAGCCTCCCACACTAACAACAGCAATCGTAACCCCCACTGCACTCACACAGTGCCACGCTTGCCTCTCACACACTCTCACACCCCTCCCTTCACACCCAGCAGTAGCAATTTACCTCCCTGCCAGTCTGATTCTCCACTGATTTTGGTTGTTGAAAGCTGACAGGAAGTTGTGAGATAGTCCTTGGCTAATAGGCTGAACTAAGTAATCTCACTTTATAAAGGTACTTTTCAAACAAGGTTAAATTAAGAAATCAACTAATTGGACTCCAGATCAGGGCCCATCTCTATGTTATTGCATGTTCTCCATTCTGGATGTTTGTTACTTGCTCACCTTGATGGTAGAGTTCCTCACACAACAATGAACAGGTTCCAAATCAAAATAAAGCACAACAGGTAGTATCAACTTCTCCACCTGTAGTTTTACTGAGTAGATATCACAGGGAATATATCTCTTTCCTTCTTTGTGGAGAAGATAATACAGTGCTGATATTCCATTCTGAAGAAAGGAATAGTTTCACATCCTCAACGCATTTTCTGCTTGAGAGTTATAGGTCATAATTATACTGAAGAAGTAGAAGAGAGTCAGGAAAAACATTGCCCTGATGGTGGAGAAGGAGGCTGACTTGCAGAAGGGATTTAAACTTTCCATCCTACTCTGCCTTGCCTAGAGACACATAAGGAGCCTTAAATTGGTCAATAATAAACAGCATAAAATGAGTGCTTTGTGCCAACTGTTGTCACAGTAAGTGGATTTACAAGAGCTTCTGTGCTTAGTGACCTGAATATCTCCATTTGTTGACACTGCATATCACATTGTGATGAATAACATTAATGTTGTATAGCCTAAAGTAAATTTCTAATGATTTGTTTTGCATGTTTCTACTTCTTGTGAGCTGTTTACATAAATAGTAAGGATTCAGTATCACTACATGGTGCATCTAGAAAGTCTCCGATAGCTATGGTAACATAGAGAAGATTTAATGCAAATATATGGCAAGGTTATTAAAAATTCTGGCTCAGAGGTCTTTCACTGTTTTATCCATTAGCCAAACAATAAATGTGAGAGAAGAAATTCATCATGTCCAAACACTCCCTGATTTTAAACAAGCTGGGGAAAACATGTAGAGAATGGCTTTGGTATTCTTTCCAATTCTTTCCCTAAGTTGTGGCCCTAGGAAGCCTCTGTATTAGTATGTGTGAGAGAGACAAAGACAAAAGAAGGAGAGAGTCTTTGCAGGGTAGATGCAGATCTGCTACATATGTTTCTGCTCAACCCTCACATTGCACTTATGTATGTGTATGATAATGTGGGCACTAGAAACCACAGGGCAGCTGCATAAACACTACTCTACATTATATGACCAAGAGGGAGGGGGCTTAGAATAGAAGAGGACTTCTCCTTCCATAAGAAATTTGTTCAGTTCTTTATAGATTTCAGAATGTTATCCTGGTGATGGACAGAACCCTGATCCCACATTGTACTGAGTTAGAAAGAAAAGAAAATTGAATTTCGCTATCATGATAAAACAGGCATGCCAGTTTTATGGTTATCCTTTCATTTGAAGACCTGTGTGTATTCATTTGGTTTTTAAGGAACTATAGAAATACAGCTTTCAAATAGAAACGTAATAGAATTAGAACTTGGGTGGTTTATGGTGACTGGTTTTATACCCTAATTTGTGTCTACGTTGCATGTCTTCAAGTCAGATTTGATTCCTGGTGACTGCCTGGTCTTGTCTATGCAGTTTTCTTGGCAAGATTTTTCAGAAGTGGTTTGCCATTGTCTCCTTCCTAGTGCTCAGAAAGAATGACTGCCCCAAGGTTATCCAGCTGACTTTGTGCTTAAGGTGGGACAAGAACTCCGAGTTTACTGATTTCTAGCCTGATGCCTTAACCACTACACAAAACTGGCTCAAATTTGTGGTAACCTGATATACTGAGTTGCCCAGATTGACTGATAATTTCAGGTACCTTGTGGCATCTGCACTGTTGTGACATATTTAAAAGCACAGTAGCAACAGTCTTTCCTTCACAGCCTAACCGATATTAAAGTTTCAGAACTTTCAACTTTCAGAATTTCCCAGCCACCGCATGCATTGCTACGAATTCTGGAAGTTCTGGAGGGCATCAAGGAAATGGCTGATCTAATTGAACCACTCCCTAAGCATCAAATTTCAATCATATAGACTACGAATTAATTGTCATGGGGATGTTACTTCTTTTGTAGGTATAGCTGTGGTAGCTATCGCATATATGCAATTTTAAACCATTCTTGTATGAGTTCCCAAACAGAATGTGAAAATAATTTTCCTCTTCCATTGTTATTTTCCACTAATTGATCCTGAAAGGAATATTGGTTCCAAAACCTATTAACCCTCAAAACATGACATATAAATTGCCCAGTATTGAACTGAAACTTAGTTAAATTTCATGAATTGTGCATTTCCATATGTCTTAATATAGTTTTCCATTAATAAATGGTAACTTGTATATTTAAAGATGGTATGCACATGAAAAATGCTTGTGAAAATAGTACTAGAAAGTAGTATTATTTTTTATGAACTTGCAACCGCAGTACATTGAACAAAACAATCAATACAATAACATATCACAATAACTATAGCATCATACAAAACAAGCAACCTCTAAACTAAATTATCCATAAAGTAGAACAGTCTTAATGTCTATGTATTCAAAGTAGGAGGTACGAAATTAATTTATTTTAAAGAAACCTCACCAAGATTTTGGGGGAAAAACTATTAATTGTGGTTTTTACTTTTTAAGAACTCCAACTCCAGCATAAAATTGATGGGACACTAATATAAGAAGTAGAACCAAGTGTGAAGAAAAGCTCTAAAGTGTGATACTTTATAAGGGTTAAATTAATAGTAATGTGTCTGTGTTTATTTTTAATAGAGATATTTAATAAGTGAAACAGGAAAATAGTCCTTGAAATTAGATTTTTCTCTCACATCGCCATGTAATCTTATTTGCCACAAACTTTTGTCAACAATAGACCAGCTTCAATATATTGTCTCTTCCCCTAGATCCTAACAATTATTTCCACTTTAAACAGATGTCTACAAAGATATTCCTTCAATTTTGGGGGAAAGGTAGACATTCTATGGCATGAACTCTGGACTATATGAGGATGGGGTTAATTGGCGAGATCCAATTTTGCAATTGTCTCTTGGTAGCTTGTGAGATTGACATGTTGAAGCAAGTCTTTTCTGTGCTTCTGAACACTGCTTAATCAGTGTGTCAAATTTGGAGTATTGCAATACAGCACTGTAAACTGATAGTGACACCAAGTTTAAGGAAATCTATGTGAATAATACATATGTCTCTCCATAAATTGTAATCAAGAGTTTTTCTGCTTATGCCTGGCTTTTGAAATCTCCCTCTCTCCACATGCAAAGGTTATTGATGATATTCCATGGACTGATATTTCATTTCTGAATAATAAGGATGAATCCATGTTTCTTCAGCTGTCAATATGCTGTAAAGAAATTCCTCACTTATATTCTCAGAAGGTGAAAAACTATTACTGGCAATTTTGAGTTCTTGAAGGTTTCTGCTCTGCCATCAGCATGCAAGGAGTCATCTTCCACAAATCTTCCATTATTTAAGAACATCAATGTGACCCATATGTTGCTGTGAAATGCTCAGCTTGACAGCAAGTTTCTTTTAGGTGATCTGTCTATTGTCCATTAGCAGTTCATTAATATTTGTCATGTTCTTAGTTGTTGTCATAAGTCATTTACTTCCTTCTTGATCATACCCATCAGTTCTTCCCAGTCCATCTTTACATTTTCTTTACATGTTTCAGTCCAGCAATGCACAGCATTCACATCTACACAGTTATCACCATAACTGATCTGCATTTATCGATAAATTTTAAAAAAGGGAACTCCTTTGGCAGTCAAAAATTCAATCATGGGGCATTGCTTAAAGTACACTAATGATTCACTGCAGGTTCCCATTTTGTGGAAAATAGCAACTCAACATTTCTTAAAACAACTACCCAAGTTAAAGACCATATGCTAAGGAACATATCAGAACTATTCGTGCATCAGTATTACCATCTTATGGCATTTTATAACACTGGAGGACTTACTTTTCATACATCCTCATAATACACAGTAGAATCAAATAACCTTGGCCTGAACATCAGGCCAAGCAAATGGGAATGTGAGCCCTCAGCATGTCTTTCAGAAATATGGGTTTCCCCATATGGAGATACAACATGTCGACTCCATCAATCTATACTGGATTCTAAATAAATAAATTCTAAATAAGTCTAGAATAACACCAACAGAAGTATATATTACAAAAATCAAAGGGCTGAGTGAGGTCTCATGCAACCTGACCAGTAGGCTGCTACAGTAATCCAAGCACAACATATCCAGGCATGAATCAAGAGTTTGGCTATATAATAGTGAGAATCGGTGAATTCTGCAACATTTTCTAAATAGAAGATTTTAACAGGGGTATTTTTGTATTTATTAATAAAAATATTATTAATAAAAGTAACAATTTTAATAATAAAAATAAATTAAAAATTATTAATAAAAATATTTTTATTCCACTATGACTTTTAATTTCTTTACAACTGGAGAGATCAATAACTAGCAATCTAAAAACTTAACTGTGATAAACTGGAAGGAAAGGGAAGAGATGATGAGGATGAAACACAATAATTTTTGTTTTACTCACATTTAATTCTGAGATGATGGAAGCACATCTAATCTGAAATCCTGCCTAGCCCATCCTGAGGACACAGATAAACCTGCAAATAGCGTCAGTCTCTAAAAAAATGCAAATGACCAGGTATCTGCAAGGAATATCAATCCTTCCATTCCCCACCATCCAGTCAGAGCTGAAGAAGCTTCTTGGATGAGAAGCAAAGCATCTTCAAAGAAAAACAAGAAAGTCCAGTTGCCTCTTGAAAAAATCCCCTTTGGGCTGCCTAGCCCACAAAAAATACTTTATTACAAAAAAATGCTTACAAAATTTCATATATATAAATAATAATTTATGTATAACAGACAACATTTACTCACATATTGTACAGTGATTTGGCAGAAGGTTTTTAATGACTACAGAAATTTAAAGTTCAGAAAATTTGACCAGTGTGTAGTTTTGAATCATATTCAGCTGAACAGGTTGCAAAGAGGGCTGTGCAAAGCATTCAAAAGAGTTGTTTGACAATGGATTTTAGGACTCTTGAGGCATCTCTCTTTGAACACTGCAAGCAATCATGACCTTCACAGGGCTTATTTAGCTACTATGAAAGCTGACCCTGGTTATCTGTACATTCATGTTTATCCATAGACAACACTTTTACTGAAACTACAGGCAATCAAAAGTGATTGTTTACGGATATACACACACAGGAAAAGCCAGCAAAAGCTATTGAGGTACATACACTTAGGAAAGAATGCAGGTACTTTAATGTTTTGAATGCAGGTTCAATTCTCAATAAGAAGGGTTGCTAAACATTTTTCCAAAGGCTTTGCACAGACCTATTGCAAAACCCCTTCAGTTCGTCATTAAATAACCCAGATTTCTAAGACTAGCGAGGCATATCAAAACATTGGTCATGGATTGCATCACACAGCATTCCTTTTCCCAAGTAAATCTTTCATTTCTTACTGCTAAACAGCTGCCTTGGAGGCTACAGATAGTTGTCTATTAGCCGAAATGAAAAGAGAACCAATTTCTTATGAGTTTACAGGGGTTCGACCATGAGCATTGTTATCCACCTATCAAGTCCTTCCCAAGGACCTGGATGGACAGATGCTGTTGCTTGATGTCATTAAACAGATCATCACAGGAAATAAGCTGCTCCAAATAAAGCTGCCTATTGCAAGTGATTTTGTCAAGTGTCACATCAACCTATTTTCCTTGCTGTGTCTGTCAACATTGCTGTGTAGATCAAGGGCATGACTCATTGTCATTATTTTTCTTAGGTTATCCTGTCCAGGACTATTAGTTCTGTTGTAGTCCAGTCCACTACCCAGCTATGTAGCTAATGATCAGAATTGCCTAGGTATTCATTGTCTTGATGGCATTTCCTCTCCATTGAGTTTGGACTTTAATATTTTCTTTACTCTCAAAATGTATTCACTTCTAACCTTCTCCTTGACTTGGTTAGCCATTTCAAAGTTGTGGTAAGCCAGTAATTGACTTCTAGTTGCCTAGTGCTAACTTCTTTGCTTAATCTTTCATTATCAACTAGATTTTGCCAGGTGTTAACTAATCTTCAATTTCAACTAATCTTATTCTGTTATTAAACTGTTTGGCAATGAGTGTAGACCAATCAGATGTTTCAACCAAAAACCATGCAATTCATCTTTACCTGGTGATGACCAATTTTTGATCTTCCTTGCCCTTTTCTCCATCATTTCTGCCATTATTACAAGTTATTCCTTTTCAGCTTCTTTTCCTTCTTATCCACCTTCTTTATCCAAGTTAGATTTTTGTTGTATTTCTTTTAGTTGTCCCAAATCTGCACCCAGAACTGCACTGTTTTTTCTTTGTCAGGTGTTGGTTCATTGGTTCACTGAAGTCTCTCCATTGATGGATTGGTAGAAAAACCGATTCACCTGAAAATTGAGATTCTACCTATAGTGCGCTATTCAGGCCTCATATTTCTTAATCTTCTTGGCTATAACTGTTATTTGTTGCTTTAGTGTTCCCAGTGCTTCCTTACTCTTCTTTGTTTCTGGGTGGCATTTCTTGATCAGGTATTCTTTGGTCTCCTTGTTCTTCAATTTCTTTTCTTTCATCTGTTCCAGCTTGATTGGATCTGATTTTAATATTCTGATCGTATTTTCTAGCCTAATCTTCCAGTTTGGTGTGCACTGTTTGGCTTTTTTTTCTTCTTTGTTGATTTTGTATCTCAGTTATTCAGTTATAACCTCAGCCATGATGTACACTAGTTGGTTTATTTTTTGCAGTGAGGTGGTGTTTATATTTGCAATTACCAATTACTGGCATCTTTTTAATAATTCTGCTAGTTGGTTTTGGGGGGTTTGGTCACAAGCTTCAATGCAAACAACATTTATTCTGTTGTTTTTGTGCTGTTCTAGATGCTCAATTATTTTTTGTGTTAATTTTTCTTTTTTAGTTAAAAGGCTTTGTTCTTTCTGAGTAAAAGGAAGAGAAGAGGTTGCTTGGTTTGGGAATGAAAATGATTCAATAGCTCTGCTCTTCCTCTACTGCTGAGTCCCCCTGGTTTGCCTCTGTAGTATGAGCTACTTCTAGCAAGTGTTTTATTTATTTGCCCTGAATAGATCTTTGCAATTCTTCCCATTCTGTTTCTATGAATACTTTACTTTGTATTGTAAACTGATAGCCTCTGTTCTATACTTTCTGATTCTGTGTGTTGTTCTTCTCAAAACTGATTTATTCTTTTCAGGTATCCTCTTTTTGTTGGACTTGATTTGTAAGCACCTTTCCTTCCAGTAGTCCTGCAACTGCTATACCCTGGATGCTCAAGCAACCATCCTAAGTCCTGTAAGCTCATTTACCATCAGATGACCAGGAATTCTAATACCTAGTGAGGTTCTTGTGGACAGGCGATAATTAATCCAATATGGGCTTCTGTAAATTACATCTCACCACATTGTTTATGGGAGAGACACTAATCATCTGGCAGCTCTGATGAAACCTGTCCAGTATGTTTGAACCACTGGCATAGCTTTCATATTCCCCAGAATACACTTGCTCCACAACCATGTCAAAGTAGTGTCTCACTGGGGGATTATTGTTATTATTTTTGGAGCATGTGTTGCTTTCTCATCACACAGTGATTTAGTCTCAAAAAGCTCCTTCAGTAATTGCTCCACTTAACCACTGATCTGAATCCACCATCTGTAATTGTTTTGCATTTTTTTACACTCAGTCTCAATAACATTCTGTGAAATATTTATTCTGCTCACAGCAAAGCTGTTTATTTCCCCTTTGAATGTCACTAAATCGACATTTCCATAGGATGTTGTGACCTATGCAAACTGAAGTTCAACTTCTATGGATAGGTTTTTGATAGAATATTTTTGAACAAAAGAAGTACAAAATGAATAGCCATCCCAAAGAGTGTCACATTTTACTTGAAACAAAATAATAAGGACGTTTAGAGGTTCATGTCTATGCAAAAGTGGACCTTCAAAAGAAGTTTAAGATTAACACTATATATAGTGTTACCTCTGTGGGTAGTATCTGTTCTTCCTAAATCTCAGGTCCTCTACCAGAGCACTGGGACTTCATGGGTTTTGCATAGCATTTTAGCTGCTCCTAGCATGCGACTCTTCTGGATAGGGAACTCTGCTGTTTTTTCTGGGAGCTACTGTCCTAGCTTAGGTGTCACAGCCCCAAGTGTTTCTTCCATTACTAAGATCATTTTGGACTTAATTTTCCACATCCTCTCTAGTTCCTCCTTAGGGCCCTGGTACTTCTCCAGCTTTTCATATTCTACTTGATATGGCTGTCACTTGGCACTGTATATGTGGAGTGGCATGTCATCTAGCCAAGCCATTTATACTATTGCCTTCCTTCTGAGGAGATCTTTAGAGTAGTATATTGGGACATGATTATGGGGTGTCTGCCTCATAAGGCTCAGAGGTTCCCCTCAGGGAGAACATTTAAAGATAGCCAGCTGTGTGAAGGCAGGAAAGTGAATTTGTGGCACTACTGCTGCTCATTGGGAGAGGCACTAGGAGAGGAAGTTAAGAGACCCCCTTGGGCCACCCCATCATTACTTTCAGTTGAGTTACATTAAAGTAGCTGAACCTTTCAATAAAGCAAGGCATTTCCGCCCAGGATATTTGTAACTTCAGTTCTCTAAAATGGGTTAGTGGGCTGGCCTCCAACTGAACAGTTGGATAATTGACCTGGCAATCATTAGAAAATATTTGGCCATATTTCAGAATCTCATAGATGACATAATACATCTATGCCATTTTGATCTCAAGATATGGCACTAAAATTTGTATTTACTATTACCATCATTTGTAGTTCGCTGGGAAAAAAATTCTGCATATTTTCTGTTGATCATTATATTCTTCATCATATGGAATTGTTATTTCACTCTTCTTCCCTTATTGATTGTAAGGTTTTTTATTTTTTAGAAACCACGTGACAGAAATAACATTATAATTATTCATTAAGCACTGTAGTGGAAATTAATATCTAGGCAAACAACCCTTAAGCCACATGTTTCCTTTTGTTTCCTGAAATAAAAGGGCAGGAAAAATATGAGGGAAAATATGGAAGTTTGAATTTTGAAATGTTCAAAAAATAAAGTCTTCCCTTTGTTTTAAAACTATAGATGATTGAATGGTATAAATTCAGCATCACAATCTCATCAATGAAATTCATAATATAATGTCTTATTTTCAGCAAAATAACCACCTGCAGTAGAAAACTCAGAAATGCCAAATTAAATTAAAATGTCATTTATTTTAGATGAGAAGTGTCTCTTGCTGCGTGAACTTTTTAAAAGTTTGGATTAGTGTATTAGAAGTGGTTTTCCTCAAAGCCACACGTAAATGTCACTTATCTACTCTTTTGGCTAAATGGAGTGCTGTTCGGTGAAGGAGAAATGAGGCCTGGCTCCAAATATCAATTCTCTTTTAACATTCAGTAAATGGCCTAGGTTCTAAACATTAGTGTAACACTGAAATAGCATAAGAAATATAAATTCTTTTTGATGGATATTTACCTGAGGTGAAGCCGTCATGGCAATATGTATAAAAGCAAGGAAGGAAGATTAGTGGCTAATATATTCACAGCACGGATGTCTAAAGATGTCCCGAAACATTTGACTTGTAGAAATGAATGAGAGGTGTTACTAAAAATGTGTGGAAATCCACAGTGAAATGTTAATAATCTGTACAAGTTTCTTTTAACTTCCCACAACATTCAGAGGAACGTTTGACCAGAGTAGGATTTTCTAATTCAACCTATATTTTAGGTAAAAGCCTATCTAAATGCACATTTGTGCAGAAGATATTTGGAATTATATATGGAAATTTATTTGGGCTTCTGTTGAAATTCTTGCAGTTGATTCTGCTGCAGATCCAACTGGAAGAAATACAGTTTGCACAATTAGCAACAACACAAATCATTGGGGATTTTTTTTAAAGGCAGCATCTCCATTCCAGAGTAAAACTCTGGCAATGAGTTTAGGAAAGACAGGAGGGTTAACTTTTTGTCCCCTCACTTACTCCTTATTTGGGTTGGCTCATCTAAATGGTATTTGCACTGGAGGGAAGAGTTTCCATTCTATATCAATACAGAATTAGTATTAATCCAGGAATGCTACCTCAATACTCTTTTAAGTGAAACAATAATTGTGCTTGTTTGCCCTGATGTCATTCTCCTCCTGGCCACTGCTTCCTTGTCACTGCTATCTCTCTCAACTGCTTCCTTTTTTTTTCCTCTTCACCATGGCTGCTAATTCTATCAATTCACCTTTATCGTGCCTCCTACCTCCTCCTCTACACCATCACTGTTGCCATTGCCAATCCTCCTCACCAGGGCTTGAGAACCAGCCAGATTATATAGGAAATGTGTTGCACAGCTGATTGCTTGTTTTCCCTGCTTAACAGTAATTTGATCCAATCTGTCACTGCCTTGGGTGTGCACAACCAATGAGAGCATATTAAACTCCTTGGGGAAATTATAAATCCAGAAGATGCAAATTACATTAATCATTAGTAGGAAAGCTAATGGCTACTTTAAGGGAGCAGATTTATTCTGGTGCCTAGGATTTAAACACACAAATAGCAGCAAGTTGCTGTGCCCTTGGGATGGGAAGGAGAGTATGGATAACCACTAGATGCATGCAAAGAGTTAGTTTTCTGGATCATTAGTTGCCATCTGGTGATCATCCCAGATAGTACAACACTTTCTGTCTACTCACCTGTAGTTATTGCTTACAGTTCTGCCCTCAACCATACATAGGTTTGTTTGTGGACATGTACTAGACCTCTAGCAGATGTTTTATGACAGAAGTCCTTATCTCCTTGGTTTAATGATGATATTTAATGATGATGTTCTTGTTAACAGACACATAAGAAATTAGGCAGAGGAAGAAGCCCAGCAAATAGATTAGATCAGGGGTCCCCAACCCCAAGGCTATGGCCCACCACCGGGATGTGAGCTGTTCAGAACCTGGTGAGTGCACACCCATCCCCACTTGCACAAGCAGCAGGTGAGTGCGCATGCTCCATTTGTACCAGCAGCATGCTCGCATGCACATCACTCACACAAATTGAGCTGCCCATGCACGCTTGCCCATCGCTTGTGCAGAACCATCCCCTCTTCCTCCCACTGGACTGCAAAGCTGGAAAGGTTGGGGAACTGTGTATTAGATCACACTGTATGCAGATAATATGTTCGGTCTAGAAATAAAGCATCAAGAACTAATTGCCTCAAGATTCTCACCCTGAAATATTAGATAATCTAAAATAAACAATGCTGGGATTTAGTGACCAACAGTATGATTTAAGGTATGATAAATTTCCATGCTCCTAAAATTACTCTAGAAGATCTATATAAATGTTTCCTAGCAAAAAGCTAAAAGAATAAATCCAACTATTGCAAAAACATTAGTGTGTGTGTGTGTGTGTGTGTGTGTGTGTGTGTGTGTTGAATATTTTTATAACTAGGTATTTATAAAAGGGAAATGCTGTTTATAATAACAGCATACAAAAACAAATTAAATGATAAAGAGCAATCAATCCAGCAATTCAATTATGAAATTATAATTCAAGCATAGAAAAAAAAACAGAAATATATATTGATATAAACCACTTAAATAAATCACATATTCATTTAATTATTTAATAAGATATACAATTGTGCATAAAGTCTATTCTTAGAAAATATTATCCATTATCTTCATCTTTTCTGTGAGATACAATCTGTGAGGGTCTGACCAGGAAACAGTGAATAGAGTCAGAAGAATTGCTTATATAATCCAGCTTGCCTGCCTTTTGGTGGCATGATTGCTGGCTAAAGGGATTCAGTGCATGCCTAAGGAATGCCTGGAGGCCACAGAAAATAATAATATTTTCTTCTCCCATCTTAGCTGATGTAATCTGGGTCTGTGAAGAAGAAACAAGCCAGGAAGAGAAGAGGAAAGGAGTGGGGGGGAGGAAAGGAGGGAGGGAGAGAGCTGAGGTTTAACTACTATGAAAGGATTCTGTGGAGCTAGCTGCCTTCTGGAGAATGTTTTAGGAAATAATTTTGCATAACACTCTAATCAACAGATTCTCAGACAGATTCAGAGACTCCCCAGACATTTAAGGCTGATGCTAAACCTGTATATTTATGCATATATTCAAATACTTTAAAATATCACAATCCTGCCATCAAAAAGAAGCTAAACCCAAGTCATTTCTGAACCTGTTACATGACCTATTGCTTGTCATATTAAGTAGTATTATTCCTGGGTAGGCAAAAAAAATCACTTAGCTATTGACCTAAGTTTGGGGAAATGTGTATTTTACTGACTCATAGATTTGCTTAAACAGTCTGTTTTGTTTCTTCCATTGTAAAATGGAATAAAGTTTAATTCACACTGCAATTATAATGAATGCTAATCAAGATAGACTGTTGGGGGGGGGATTAGAAAAATGAAAGGTTGGCAGGATAGTGCTTTAAGCTGGTTTATGATTTCCGAATTTTAATTCTAACACACTTTAATATCCCGAAAAGTGCTTAAGGCTTTAATAAGTTCTGCTCATCGTTCCATAGACTTTGCCCCCATCTTTCATAAATATGCCTGGCTCACTGATGGGGTGGTCTCAGTGTCTAACTGTGGAGCTGCTTTATTGTTCTGCAAGAACCCGGTTTTTCTGTTCCTGGGATTATTACTTTGGTGTTCCAAGGTAATAATAATACCTCGCATTTATTCAGTTCATTTCTATCTAAAAGGTGTTTTTTAAATTTATATGTGCAAATAATAAAGCAATCTTCCTAAAACAAAAGTTTATTGAGGATTATATTAAGCATTTTCTTTTTGGTGAGGGGAGGGTTTTCTTCAAATTTATATTAGGTGCCGGGATGTAAAATGCAAAGGAAAATAAAAATAATGGGAAAATAGTGGCTAGCGAGCAAGCTCTATGCGGAAAACACGCCCCCCCCCAAAGGCAGAAATATCAGGGTCATGAGCTATGGGTGTATCATCTTCCACTTCAATAATAAGAGGGAGGCCTTCTGGATAAAAATCTGGTGGGTGATGCAGAATGTGTTAAAAAAAAGACTGAAATTCACTCCACAATTGTTTTT
>JANHFL010002847.1:59121-73253 GCA_032468155.1 Oxyrhabdium leporinum | reverse complement strand
TTTCTTTGCTAAAGATAGGAAAAGCTTGCATCATTTTGAATCAAAGCTGCTGGACCAAGATGGGAAACAAGTGGAGCGTATTATTTCTCCACAGCTTAAAATTAGTTGATTAGAATTTCAAAGAAAAAAACAACATTCAGGTAAAGGAAATCATATATTTCAAGAACACTGTTTATTTTTATAGATATAGGTTCATCTTTTAGCCAGGAATCTGCATTAGACCTTTGATTGTTTTGCTGTGTAGGGCTAGTTAACTGTTATTCACTTATGACTCAGTATAAATTGAGGAATAATACATATTTTAAATGATGTCCATTAATCTAGCTTTAAAATATTTAAGCCAAACTACTGAAGATCTATTAGGATTTTGACCAAACCAATAAATGAGCAATTTATAACAGACCAGGCCATAATGTAGTCTGCTTAGAGAACTGTATATCCTTCGATACATTTAATGTTTAAAATAATTTTCAATTTGTATTTTTTAAATAATTTAATTTTTGTTCATTTATTGTGAATTTGATCTATCTCTTCAACAGGTGAGGGGGAAAGGGGCTGATACTTTAGTCACATGCCTGTACATTGCATAGTCAGAAGGTTTACTCTAGATTTTATTTTATTTTTTTACTATTTTATACTTCAGAAAAGAAATACAACTCAGTCATGCTTCAATTGGCGTCATCTTTGGTTTTGGGAGTTATATAGGGGTTAGAATCAACCATTACTTATTAACAGTCCCACACTGTTCAATATTTGTTTAGTATGTCAATATTGCTTATGATGTCTTATTGTAAAGGGAACACCAATAAAATGTTTATAAGAAACATTTGATATAAGAAATAATAGCGCAAAAACTCATGTTTATTGTTTACATATCTGAGAAACTTTTCAAACAGAATATTTACTCCTATACAGATAATGCTCAACTTACAACCACAACTGAGCCGAAAATGTATATTGTTAAGTGAAAAAATTGTTAAGTGAGTTTTGCTTCCTTTTATGACTTTTTTTGCCAAATTTGTTAAGTGAATCACTGCAGTTTTTAAATTAGTAACATGGTTGTTAAGTGAATCTGGTTTCCCCATTGACTTTGCTTGTCAGGAGGTCACAAAAGGGGATCACATGACTTCGGGACAATGTAACTGTCATAAATCCGAGTCAGTTGTCAAGTATCTGAATGTAAATCACATGACCATGGGAATGCTGCAACCATCATAAGTGTGAAAAATGGTCATAACTCACTTTTTTCAGTGCTGTTGTAACTTTGAATCATCACTAAACAAACTGTTGTAAGTTGAGGACTACCTGTGTATCATAAACCTAAGTCTGCAATGCACATTGTGGTTTAAACATATTTGTATTTCAGTTTCCACCTATAGCATAAAATCAAATAGCCCAAATACAGGTGGAGATTATAGAGCCAAAGATGAACTGATCTCAAATGAACACACAAGGACTTCCTTACAACAGGATAAACTTGAATATAACAGCACTACGGTTTCATACATCATTAGGCTAATGCTCTGCTTAAATTTGCTTATCCATCATTTCCTGATTAAAGCCTTTTGTGCCAGGTCAAAACTGCTCACAACACCAGCTCATCCTCTGATTATTAATGCCTCAAATACACATAACATCAGAAAATATATTTACCCTAAGAGTTGTAATGACATTATTGTATCTCCAGCATATGGCACCGTACACACACATGCACATACATATATACAATATACAGTACTATATATGTAATATACATATAATGTGTGTGTATGCATACATACGTACGTACATACATACGTACATACATACATTCAGTTTCAGTGGACTCTGGGTATCAGACAAAAAAACCCACATTAAAACAGCGAAAGACATGAAATCAACAGGTAGCTCAGACAAAAATGATCTAATAACAAAATTCAGAAAAAAGAGGGGTTGTTAAATAATGAATATCAAATCTAGATCTTGAACGAAAACTTTCAAACTTTCAAAAAAAAATGGAACCCTATGAAAGACCCTGTCATTCTTATCTCTGGGGTGGGATGCTGTTCCAGAGATGGAGGCTGCAACACAGTAGGCACACTTCCTAAGTCCCACAAGATAATATTTAATGGAGGATATTTAATGGAGGAGACCTGAATCACACCCCTTCTGCTGGAATTGGGCAGGCATTAATAGAGATTGGGTGGTCAGTTGTATAAGAATTGACATGGTATGTCTTCATGACCCAAGGAACACTTTTGGAGAACACTTTTTTTAAAGAAGGTTTAAATTAGAATAATTTCTCCTTCTCTCCCTCCTTCTTCTCCTCTCCCTTCTTCCTTCTCTTCTTTCTTCTCCTTTTCCAACCCCATCTTCCCCTCCTCCTCTTCTTTCATCCTGCTGTCATTTAAATTCCATGTTCTCTGAATGCAGAAAAGTGTTTTTTATGTAGAAAGCTTGCAATGTTTTATTCTGCTTCAGATCTCCTAGTTGTATAATTCAAACATACCCATTTCAGCTCCAGATTAGAGCACCAGTTTGCTAAGGCTTCATGAGTTGTATGTGAATAATGTTGTACTTGTAATGCATTGGCTAGGTTCTATTTACTTGGCAGAAATAGCTAAGAAAATTCAAAAGAAGCAAGTGAATAGATGTTTAAAGAGAATTTGATTAGCTATGCTTGACTTCTATAGTGCATTATTTTCATTCTTTTTTATCAATTGACTAGTGAATCTAAAGAGATAAGTAGCTTAAACATATCAGATCTTAAATCCATTATATTCTCTGAGGTCATAAAAGGAGAAGCAGATTAAACAAACCAATAACTATAAGATTTTCTAGTTCAATATTGCTTTTTATTTTACCAGTGTTTCCTGGCAAGGTATACAGTTTGTTTGGGATTTTCATATTTATTTACAAGGAGATTGTAGATTTTCATTTATCTACAAGGAGATAACATAAAATGAATGCCTAAAGCAGTAATCTTAAAAGTATATACACCACAAAAGGCATCCATACAAACTCAGTGTGACTCAAATCTTACACAAATGTTGACGTTTTTTGTGCTGGTACAGTTAGAACAGGGATGTAAATCCAATCCAATAAGCAGATGCAGTTTGCTGGCTTCTTTATCCATATACATTTATATATACACATTACCATCACCATCATTGCAAATAATAACAGCACCTAGATTCATACACACTGCAAGACTCATTTGTCAAGATTTAGGATTAAAAGAGGTCAAAAAATGTTTTATAAAGTAGAATAACATAAATGAGGAAAAGTATAGGAATTACAACTGAAAGGTAATTTTTAATGAGTGTGGAGTGCAGGAATGGTAAATTCTGGCTAAACTTTAGCAATGAGAAGAGATTAGTTGCTCTGGTTTTTTAAAAACCCTTTATAAGCAGGTGGCTTCACCACTTTCTCAATCTTTAAATTCCATAGGGCTTTATTAGGATAAATGCTAGATATATTACTGGAATTTGCTTGAAAAATTGTACTGCCACAGAATCTTTCCAAACATACAGCAAACATCTGTAAATCAATGATTACAGTTTGTTGCCTTGTCA
Organism: Oxyrhabdium leporinum; assembly: GCA_032468155.1. Taxonomy (NCBI): domain Eukaryota; kingdom Metazoa; phylum Chordata; class Lepidosauria; order Squamata; family Cyclocoridae; genus Oxyrhabdium; species Oxyrhabdium leporinum. The sequence continues at coordinate 69,699 of JANHFL010002847.1, read as the reverse complement.
ATCATCTTATTATATCTACATCTTACAGTAAATAAATCCTGATTTCCTGTGGCCCATGATAGGATCCTGGGTTTCATGACACTTAGCATTTAGATGATACCGAGAGAGGAAATATTTGTAGCTCAAGTTTAAACTGTGGGGTCTTTGGTGCTGTCTGAGCTAGGTTGTTTTCTTGCAGACGTTTCATTACCAAACTAGGTAATATTATCAATACTAAAAGAGAGTGGAGTTTGTTCTCATTTTATATACTAGTGGCTTGTCAAATCAGTGTTGGTGGGAATGGGCTTGGTGGTTCCTTGACTAGGATGTTGTTTACTTTACTTTAGCTTGTTTGTCTGAATTGGTATTCCCTTGATTGGTAGTACTGTTTACTTCTTGATTGTTGGTCTAGTGCAGGGGTGTCAAACTCGGAGCCCATGGACCAGATGCATCAAGTGCTGCCCCCGCCCTCCACCCCATTTAGTGAAGGGGGGAAAAATCCCAATACATCACATGACTCCTCTGTGACAGTGCAAGTTTAACAACCCTGGTTTAGTGTTTCTACTCTGGATGTTGGATTGCTAGGAAGGAGGTGTTCTGGTCTTTTTGTTTCCTTTTGGCTTTTTGATTATCTCTTTTAAATGGTATGTAGATGTTCTTTATCTATATGTGTCCATTGATGGCCAATTTGTCTCGGTGCCAGGCTCCCAAGAATTCTCCAGAAGTTTTGAACTTGACTTAGTATAGGATGCTCAGTTTCCCAGTTGAAACTATGCTTAGATCTGTCATGTGTTGTGAAATTAATGAGTTTTCATCTCATCGTGTCTTCTGACTGGTAGATGGTGTTCATGAATACCCACTGTTAGTCTTTTGTCTGTTTGTTCTACATAGTGGCTGTTGTAGTCTTTACACTATATGTTTAGATGACTCCTGTTTTTTTCTTCTGAAGCTGCTGGGTCTTTTGGTTTACTCAGAATGTTTTGGAAGACTTTAGTTGGTTTGTGTGGTGGTTCCATGTGGTTGTACTAGTTTGTGGTAGTGTCTAGAACATTTTTAATGTATCCCAGGCTTCAAGCAGTATTGTCCTTCTCACAGCTTGTGCTGTTTGTATTATAGTGGGTTGAGTTGTCAGGCACTTTTTGATAAAGTTGCGTGAGCATCCATTTTGTTGGATGATGCTTTATAGATGTTCTGTTTCCTTTTTCCACTTTTCAGATTTGCTACAATGTACGTGTGCTCATCTAAATAGTGTTCTTACACAATTTCTTTTGTTGGGTTGGGTTGTTACTTTGGTAGTGGAGCACTTGCATCACCTGGTAATGATACAATTGGATGCAGAGTTATGGCAGGTTTGTATGTTTTTGGACATGCATAAAAGCATGAGAGGACAGGTCCTCTGCTTTTCATCCATTACTATTCTTCTTTACTTATTTGACCTTTCTTAGCATGGTCCCAGAGAGTTCTTTTGATACAGTTGTCTAGTTTCTATATTGAATTGGTGTTCATTAGGATGTAGGTTTCTTTATTTTCCAGTAATTCCTTTTTTTGTTAATATGTTTTTGATATGTTTATGTTTTTGACCAAAACACTTCCTCATAAGCAATCAACTTGAGCAGAGATGAACACCAATATTAGCGCTAGACTAATTTTATTATATGCATAATAATGGGCCTTGATCAGTGGAATCAATAACATAGTGTAGTATAGCCGCAAATAATTCAAGATATAGATTTCAGTGGGACTCAAAATGCAACCAATGTTCTCTGCATTAGATTTCCTGTCAAGGGACTGATTTAGAGGCAGAAGATTCATAATAAAAACAAAAAAACCCCACCAAATTGGCTAGTTGAGAGTTCAAATGGGTGAATTTAGAAATATTTTTGTGCTAAGAATACTGTATGTTTAAAATCTAAATCAAATATTTTTCAAGAGGAACCAATAGTCAGCACATTTTTAAATAGGCTGGCTCATACAACTTATTTACATTTTTATAAATTGTATTTCAATAAGAAAAAGTATATATACTGATGATGTTGTTGGGCAGTCTACTTGAGAATCACATTTGAAAATCATAGTTTAAGTCAATCAAGAGTATTTTCACACAGCACTACCTAGCTAAGTCTAACCAGCATTTCCTATAAAGGACCAATTGACCTTTGAGATGTCTGAAGACCAAGAGCTAGGAAGAAGAGTAAAGAACACATCCCACCAGGTGGAAATCAAAAATCCTGCAAGATCTGCATAGCTCCAAAAGACAAGAAATGATTGTTTTTCTGCACCATAACCAAGTTGAAAATATATTGCTTCAGATGCCAAACTCAGCCAAAGTTGTATGAAGCCACTTCTGAACAGATGCAGAGTTCTCAGGTGGAAATATCCAAAATAATAATGAGCAGACAAATTTCCCTCCTTCTATTTCCCTGCCACTTCCCACTCACCTTCAAGGTTTGGTCCTAGTGGAGTTTGAAAAAGGTACTGGAGCCTAAAGGGGAGGAAGAAAGAATATAACCATCCAGTGATATCCTTTTCACCAGAGAGGACACTGTTGCATCCAGTCCAAAAGATTTAATTTTCCCTGAAAATATGGAACTGAACTACACTACATCTACTATTTTGTAAAGTCTTCCATGATTTTTGTATGACATGGTTCATGAAAATGACAATAGATTTTTATATTGCAAATCTAGTAATTAACCATACAAATATCTGATATTCATTTATAAAAAAGGATCTTATCTAAATTACACAGTGACTGCTTTTGATAAAAGTTCATCAAAGGAGTTAATAATCAGGACAAACCAGCAAAGGTAAAAACATAACCACAATACCAGTAAGAGAGGAGCTCTTAACTACATGAGCCAATCAATGATGATCTAATGTTTCAAATAGAAGTGATCCTTAGCTTCACCTTAAGGTCATAAATTCAGGAATGTATTTGCAATAATACAAATTAACTGAAATTAGATTGGAAACTTTGAGAAATGCTGTGGTTTTGGAATGCAAAAATGATGCGAGTATGGGGGAAATCCACATTAAAAAAAAAATCCTTTGAGCTGGATGGTATTTCTTAATAGTGAAAGTTTAAGGGGGGGGATGGTCCCGGTCATTTTATTCAAAAAACTGAGACTATAAGGAAAAATAACTTGATGTCTTTCTTGAGTATGGAAGGTAAACGCATGAGTACTTAGAAACAACTTTGAAACTCCCCCTTTTTAATATTGCTGATGCTTAGTTAAATAATTAGATAATAAACTATTTTTAAAGCTTCAATAATTAAAAGTGACACTTTTGCTTAGAATTGGGCTGGTATAATCTAATTCTGTGTCCAGAATCCAGCGGCCTAATTAATACCTGTATATGTAAATATTAAGGGGTGGGAATCATCCATAAACCACAATTATTATGCACATCAAGTTCTGTTAAAAAGGAAACAATAAAAATTAAAGGCTTCGTTTGGTGTTTGAGTCACAGTATTTTCAATACAATTCTAGCTAAACCAAAAACTTACTATTTTCTCAGTTTGCCTGGACAAGCTGGCAGCCAGTTTCTTCAGGCAAAGCAAGAAAAAAAGCTTTTTTGTCCTATGCACTCCTGAACCAATAAGCTGTTGGCTTAAGCCAAGAAGAGTCAGAAAAATATAAGTTTGGGACTTTTTATTGTTGCTCCTGTAGCCAGAATGATCTGGATTAATTTTAGATGCAGGCATATTCCTGAAACAATTTTATTCACAGTCACCACAGTCAGAACAAACTTTCTATGTTTTCCCATAGCACTTAAATGACATAGAATTAAATAAATAATATCTGATCAGATACTTCCTCTTCATTTTGACAGCAACTGTACATGAGTTTGCCATTTATTCATTTATTTATTTGTTCGTTTGTTTGTTTATTTGTTTAAACCAGCAGGCATCCAGATGCTGAAGTTAATTCTGTACATATTATAACAATGGGAAATCTTCCTGGCGTGTTAATTTGCCTTAGGAATAGACTAAATGAACCTTCCCTTTTCACAGGTTGTCACCACTGCTTTATATCTGATAACCCACAATGCCAGTTCTTATCCCATTCAGTTAGAAACTCAGAATATGCTGTGTAAAGCCTTAAATTAGATGATACCCTCCAAGAAACAAGATGTCATTTTCTTATTACCCTTGGTATTCAGCCTGCTCCCACAAACCTATTACTGTCTTTTCCAGCAGCCAGTTTCACTTAAGATGCAACCACACTCAGATATCTTCAATTACTGTTTAAAGGAGATGACATATCCATTTATGATGTCCTTTCATTCTTTACAATTACTTCTATGTAGATTATTTATTATTCTTTTTAACACTAAATGTGTATTATTGACAATAGATGGGAAAAGGAAGCATTGATCTGGCAGAAAGTTGTTAATGTAGACAGCTTTCATAAGTAAATTGGCTGGTTTGGGAATGAGAAAGCTTATTTTCCTGACAAGAATTTATCTCCTGTTTTAGAAAGTAATTTATAATCAAATCCTGTGCAAGGTTCATACTATTATTCATTAAAAACTACTTTGGCATTGGCTTTTGCTTTTGCTTTTCTTTCTTTCTTCTTTTTTGATAACATTTATTTTTATTTACTTTGCAGAGTCTAATTAAATATGTTTGTTATAATTACTAAAACAATTCCCTCCTCCTCCTCCTCAACATATCTACATTTGCAAAGGAACTTTGCACAGTATGATTTCTCTACAAATTATTCTTCAGGTATTATATGATGTATGTTTTAACTCTTATGTAGAAGAGTGAAATTCAGTTCAAATTATGCTGGATTTCTTCTTACTTCTAGTTTTGGTTAAAAATCTGATTATTGGAGAAGCTAGCCTCTAGGAAGCCTAGTGACCCATAGACAAGAACTCATGAAAACATCTTCTCCCTAACCAATTATGAACTCTATGAAGTTAGAACTCTATGAAGTTTACTCCAAAAAACAGAGTAAAGGAGTAAAATCCAGCTAAAATAGATTATATATGGAACCATTTTTCACCCCTGTTCTGGATCACTTCACTCTTGCATAAAAATTAGCATATTTTATCCTCCTTTCCTGAATAGCTGACCACAGTCATTGCAGACCTGAAAATTAGTATTGTTCCTGGAAGAATTAGGGACCATCTGAAACATAGAAACAGGAAGATTGTTGTGAACAATTTCATTGTTTTAATTATTTCTGTTGTTGCTACCTGAAGCATACAACCTGGCCTTTGAATTATATAATTTCCAGCTATTAATCCCACCTACCCAGGATGGGAAAGGCCGCCAAACTTAGAAATACATTGTTTCGGAATACTGAATATTGCTTCCATTATATTTTAAATGTCCTGCTTGAAGTTATTACCTAGTGTATGCACTGCTGATCTCCATTCAACCATCTGCTCCTAAATCCACTTTTCCTTCCTTCTTTTTTAAAATGAGAACTCTCAGAAAACTAACCCTCTTATAAGTTGTCATGGTATGCAGAGGTCACTATATTTTACTACGGTGCACTCAAGTGTATTTTGTAATTCTAGTTAAATGGAATACTTCTCCTCAACAGAAAGCAGAAAGGAACATATACAAAGAACGCAGAAGCACAGTCAAATAAATAAAAGAGCAAAATAGCTGTAACACAAAATCTGTGGTAAATCACACAGCAATACATAATCCCCAGCAAAAATCAGACTCTGCTGATTCTTTGCACTTTAGTTGGAAGTTAAAGAAAGAATTCGAGAATCCCGAATTTCTATTAATGAGAACATTCTTATTGTTAGCCTTTCAAGGTAGTCCAGGCAAAAAGCATTACAAGAATGTCAGCATTATCTTTATTACAAGGTTAAATTAGATAGAACCTTGCAAGACTTGCAAGATTTCTCCCTCACTTTTTATTCTTGGAAGAGTTCCTTGTGAAATGCTTCCCACACTTTCCTCCCACCTGTGGACTGAGCTTAGTGTTGCTTAGGCTGCATGTCTATCTCCCTCCTGTCTACCAAGATCATTCCCACATAGCATTACACTTATGGGCATTATGCTATAGATCACGGGTATCAAACTCGTGGCCCACGGACCGGATGCGTCAAACACTGGCCATGCCCACACCCAGTTTAGCAAAAGGAGAAAAAGTTGTGATGCATCATGTGACGATGACGTGATGATGCGAGTTTGATACCCCTGCTATAGATTGTCAAGCCAAGTAGATCTAGATACTGTTATTCCCTGTGGGGACAAATAATAGAATTTCCCAGGAGGAAGGCAATAGTAACAGTGAGAAACTTTGCCTGGAATTTAGTTTGAAAACCACCTCTACCAAAAATATAAAGTTCCCCCATTTCCTCAGTGGACTTGCTGACTGTTTAATTTTCCAGAAGTTTGAAGAACAAACAAGAGCATTGGGTCCTCTAGATCAGATCCTAACTAATAAGTAATAGTTAAGCAGACGTAAAAGCAATCAAAACTTTTAAAGAAAGTGATCACATCTTTGAATACAAGATATGACAGAAAGAGAAGTAATTAGACTGTATAGCCTATGAAATTGAAACAAAGATGAATAGAATGACTTACCAATTTCTGCCAATCCAAATGAATGATCCATTGCTAATAGTCTTCCAACATGACATTAATATAATTGGACATCACGATGTCCAATGATATTTATTTATAAATAAAACCGACTATATCATGGGTATAACAAGGTAGAAGACTTTAGTTATAATAGCATAGAAGTGATTGGGGATTGACTGAGGAATAGATTATGAACAGTTCATGTGTAAGTTTCTAAATTAAGCTAAAGCAAAAGCAAGCCAACTAGTTTCCACAATATTTTCTTGAACATATGTGTTGCATTCCTGCTAAGTTAGCTGGACTCACGTCCGCATCTAAAATCATGATAAGAAGCCTACCGGCTTAAGATTAGCATGTGAGAGGACGTGACAGGCTCGCTAAGTAGGAAATGCTGACTAAAGCTAACAGAAGCAAGAAGCTAATAAGCAACTTTGTATGTTCCGGGGATTGTATCGAAAACTAATCTTCTGATCGAAGTCCATTTGTAACATTGTCATGTATGAACTTTGACTCACTTGTTCAACTCAATAAAAGCTAGCCTTGGGCATTCAGTCTGGGCTGGCCATCCGAGACATGCCTTGAGTGTCTCATCTTATGACCAGACCGGTCAGCCACAGAAATCCTATGAGCTTTTGTCCATTTTTAAAATGTACTAATTTATGGATGTTATGGGGGCTGGGACAGAAATCCCTGCCTGAACATAATAATTAACTTGGCAATTAACTGACTTGTAGTTCAAATATATATATATTATATTTAGTGTTATTTATAAGATCCCTAGAGAAGAGGCTGTACTAATACTAGGATGCTGAGCACACACAACACACAGCTGCAAGATTCTGAAATCTGCTGCATCAGGAAGAGTAGGTATTAAAATGGATACTGTAGTCATAGGTGAACACTCATGGCTCTTATTTAATATATTGTGAAATTGGAGAGTCAATCTGCCTTCACGTATAAAGGCCTAACTTCTTGGAAATTTTAATACTGATAGGATAACAGATGGGTTCTATTAGTTTCCTACAGTTAAGAGACTGGTAGGCTGCTTTGTTTGCACCTTTTAGCATAGCTCTATCAAAGTAAACATGTAAATGGTATTGAGTAGTTTTGTTAACTAAACCTTTCTGAATAAGGACAAAATAGCTTGCAGTGATAATAAAGCAGCAGTTAAGCATTTTGCTTGATTTGCTTAAGCAACTGGTTGTAAAAAGAGCCTGAGATGGCTCTGAATTTACTGCCCATCTCACTCTCGAGTAACTCTGAGATTTATGTATCTACAAGCATTGCTCAAATATAATTTTTATTAGGAATTTTAATTACAGTATTAATGAATACAAAGTAAACTTAAAGAAGAGAATGGAAATAAAAAGTGCAAGCAAAGAAGAAAAAACATAATAAAAATATATAAAGATGTGGCTTCCAAACTTCATCACAAGTATAAACAAATTCATTAACTCTTTAGCCCTATAAGGTTAAACAGATTTATTTATTGCCCACCCATCTTACCTCAGGGTAGCTAAGCAGCTTACAACCATGAAAACTACAAAAAACCAAGCACTGCTGTCCAATTAAAGATGTGCATTTGTTGTTAATCTATCAACCACCTCCACTGTGATGCTGCCCCATTGGAGCCTCAAGCTAACAGGCAGAGCCAGGTCTTTAGGCTCTTATGGAAGGTCAGGGGGGGTGGGGCCAACCTTACTCCAGGGAGCAAGATGTTCCAGAGGGCAGCTGCAATGGCAGAGAAGGCTCTTCTAGACCCTGCCAGATGGAATACTCGGGCCAACAGGGCCCACAGCATGCCTCCCCTGCAAGCACAGGTGGGGCAAGCCAATCCCAGTGGGATGAGACAGTCCCTCAAGTAGCCTGGACCCATGCCATGATTACCAACACTGTGAATTGCAACCGAAAGCAGACTGGCAACCAATGCAGCTTGCGGAGCAGTGATGTTACATGGGCCATTCTTGGGCCTCCAAGACCTACCGCACTCTGCACCAGCTGTTGCTTCCAAATGCTCTTCAAACGTAGCCCTATGTGGAGCACATTGCAATAGTCCAATCATGATATGACTAGGGCCTGAATGACTAAGCACAGGGACTCCTGATTCAGGAAAGGCTGCAATTGACGCACAACCCGAAGTTATACAAAGGCTCTCTTAGTCGTGATTACCACCTGCTCTTTGAGAAGGAGTCGCAAGTACAGGAGAACCCCCAAGTTGCAGACCGGGTCCATCTGGGGTAGTGCCACTCAATGCAGAATTAAAGATGACAAAGTCCCAAATCTTGGGGCCCCATGCACCTAAAGCATGGTCTTGCCAGTGTTCAGCCAAAGCCTGTTGGCCCCCATCCAGGCCCCCACAGCCTCCAGATACTGTGAGAGGGCAGCAACAGCATCACTTGGGTCACCAGGGGTGGAAATGTAGTTGGCTATAGTCAGCATACTGCAGATACCTTAAGACTGTTGTTTTTCCAACTTAACAACAGAAGGAACAGGCTTTCCTCTCATTTATCTGACTCTCCTGGGTTAGGGAGTCCTAGAATCACCCCCCAAGATCCTCAGAAAACAGCAACTGTCTGCAAGTAGTTTCAGAAGCTGGTGAGCCAAAGCTGGGGGGGCGGGGCTGCAATCACTTCATTGTTGGATAAAATAGCCATTTTGGAATGTATTTTTCAAATGGACAATAAATTGTGCCGTTCATTTCTTAACCAATTTATGAGACTATTATCTTTATAAGCTAAAAGAGGCTGTCTTTAGTCACAGCTTGTTACTCCTTTTTGAAGCTCTGAATGCCATTTTTGAGATTTCTTTATTGTTAAATGACAAGGAAGAGGGTTGCTGGAGGCAGCTAAAATAAGGAAGTGTGGAGTATTTTTTTCTTTTTAAATTTGATGGAGAAACAAGGATAGAAAGTTGTGGTTTTATTACACTATTTTTAAATAATAAATAATAAAAGTTTTGCCTCGTGTTTTGGCCTGCCTGCTTTTCGTGGTTTGGTTTGATGTGTGTGCGTGTGCGTGTGCGTGTGTGTGCTTAAAGGACTTTCACTGCTTGGTCCGAGCTTTTGCAAGCTGAGGCTTCGGGTTTCTTTGCAAAGAGGTGTTGTGCTATACTGAGTTGATTTGGTCTCTCTTGGTTTTTTTAATTGTTTTCTCAGCACTTCCTCTTGCTATCTCTTCTTCCTCCTCCTCTTTTTCCTCACTTTCCTCCTCTCCCCCTCCTGGCACCCCAACAAGGCTCATGCTCCTTTCTTCATGCAGCTCTCCAAGTTTGCAAGCCAAGCATGCTCCGGCTTGGGAGGGGGAGAGGGAAGAAACTACCTTTCCTCTCTTAAGTGCTGTGTCTCCAAGGGAATCCCTTTCATTTGCACTTTTTCCAAGACTGCTGGGCTTGCGCAGTGCTGAGTTGGTTCTCTCTCTCTCTCTCTCTCTCTCTCTCTGTGTCTCCTGTCTCTGTTTCTTTTTGAATGGTTTTCTCAGCACTGTCTCAACGTGCTGGGTCTTTGGTTTGTTTTGCTGGAAGGCTGAGTTAGAATTGTCTCCTCTCCCTCACCTTCCTTCCCACTTTCTTAGAAGCAGAAAGGCACAGGTCTAATCTGGAAGGGAAACACTGTGCTGAACCATTGAAAAGTGCAATGGCAATCTCTGTGCCTCTTTCCCAAACTGTACACTTGTCTCAGTCACACAGAAACTGGTCCATGAAAAAATTGTCTTCCATGAAACCAATCCCTGGTGCCAAAAAGGTTGGGGACCTCTGAATTAGATCATGCAGGGTCCCTACAGGAGAGCCCTTGTAAGGATTATGTATTAATAGAAAAACAACTAACTTACCTCTGTTCTTAAATGCTAAAGCTGTTGCACATAACAGAGGAGTTCTGATCAATTATCACAGCCGCCATTTTGACAGTTTTGCTGTACTGTTGTATGTGGATGCCCCCACTAAATGCAAGCATGGGATAAACTGAGTCTGGTTTGTTCTCAGTCTTTTAAGTGGCCACAAACTACTAGCAAAAGTGGCATTTGATCACAAGGCAAGGAGGCATT
>JANHFL010002847.1:28660-44033 GCA_032468155.1 Oxyrhabdium leporinum | reverse complement strand
GGAGTAGCTGGGAGGGGAGGGGCGAGTAGAGGCAGGCAAGGTACCCCTCGACATGAGTGACACCAAGTTGGCCATGCCCACCCAGTCACATGACCACTTAACCATGCCTACCCAGCCAGTCATTAGGCAGATCATATTAGTGGTCCGCAGGATTTAAAATTATGAATTTAGTGGTCCCTGAGGTCCAAAAGGTTGGTGACCCCTGCTCTAGACTTTATCTTGGGGGATTTTAATGTCTATGCTAAAGCTGCATAACTGGGAGTGGCCCAGGGTAGCAATAGGATTTAGACATATATACCGCTTCGCTGTGCTTAACAGCCCTCTCTAAGTGGTTTACAGAGTCAGCATATTGCCCCCAACAATTTGGGTCCTCATTTTATTGACCTTGGAAGGATGAAAGGCTGAGCCAACCTTGAGCTAGTGAGAATTGAACTGCTGAACTGAAGATGTCAGCAGAAGTAGTCTTCAGTACTGCATTCTAACCACTACACTGTCCAGAATATCCACAGGGCTATCCCAACTGGTTATTTCCACAAATTACGGGGCACACATTGGACATATCATTCTGTTCAGCTGTTGCTGATGATTAGAAATTGGATGTTTGATGAATTTGGGTGGCTTTCTAAGTGTGTTTGGGAAAATTTGCACCTCATCTATTATCAAAATTCCAGGGACCAGAGGCTGTAGATGTCTGGATGACCTTAGGCTGAATCCCAGCAAGACAGAGTGATTGGTTGTTGATAAACACCTTGGTTCATTGATGGTCTTAGTAAACAATTTAAAGAGAGATTCCCTTCCTCTGAAGAAACAGCACTATATCCTCTGACCTCATGGGTTCTTTTGGAAGACTGACCAAAAGGAAAGAAGGTGCTTTACCCAGTTTCAGTCCTAAATAGATATTAACGCTCCAGCAATAGTGACTTATAACCTCATTACCACACATTTCCATTACTGTACTGCACTCTATATCAGGGTATCTTTGAAGACAACCAGGAAACTACATCTGATTTTAAGGACAATAGCTGGTAAGAGCCACTATAAAATCAATTTTGGGGCTGTCTAAACGTAATTCAAAATGCTGGTTTTCACCAATTAAGCCTTCTGTGGATTGGCTTCAAGGACATCTATAGGTAGATACTTCTCACCTTCTTAGGGTAGAGTCTTCCTGTGTTCAAGCAAGGAGTAAATGTTTAGAGTTCCATTCCCCCCAAGCCATCAAAGAGATATTAACTTTGAGGGAATCCTTATCATGGAAAACAGAGCTCTGGAAGGCGTGCATTTTTATCTGCTTTTTACAGATCTGTGAAAGTTAGTTTTCTTACTGATTTGGCATTATGCTAATGTCTGATTAACTGTGTTGATGCTGAATTACATATTATTTTAAGTTTTCATACGCAGTCTGGAATCCTAGAAGCTGTATGGTGTAATATAATGCTAAATAAATAAAGACACGTCAAAATTTATTTACAAAATATGGAAATAACCTTGGACATTGATCTTATAGTTCTTAAACCTGCAGCAGAGCTTAGTTGGCATCTTGGCCTAGTAAGCAACTAAAAGCAATGAAGTTGATCAGTAAAGGGTTGAATCACAAATGGAAGAAGTGTGACAATGAAATGAACAAAAATGGCAATTCCATGCATTGAAAAAGGGTTAGTTTTCTGCCTCCACTGCTTCCATGTGAACCTGGTCAGCAGTGCTTTTCCATACTGTGTGGTATCTCTTCCACACAGTAGAATGTTAAAGCAAAGCAGATGGAAGAGTTGGAGGCTCATTGTGCACAATTTTGATTCTTCAACATTCCAATTTTGCCTTAAGTGATTACAGTACTAAGATAAGAAATAGGGAGATAATCTTGGCAACTGCTTTCAAAATTCATAAAGATATATTTTTTCTGCTTCAGAGCTCAGGGGTGTGAACGGGGAAATAAGGTTACAACCTACTTTAACCTTTTCCCTTCCTTACATTACAACCATGTTGGGATCATCATTATGGCAGTTAATCAAACACCTCCTTGAGCATGGGTTGAGTTCCTGCATCCTTGAAAAACATGGTAGTAAGATTTTTGCGAGAATTAATTATAGATTCTAAGTCATTAACCATTTTTTATCACAAGTTATTGTGATAAAATTATGGAATTAAAATTAGGTATTTACATGACCTGGAATAATGAGTTGGAATAGCCTTTCCTGGATATTCAAAGGGAAGAAATGCTTTGAATAATGTGAAATTAATTTCCTGTGATCTCAAAATAAGGTTAATAGTAAAGTTAATGCTACAATGTTTATATTTCTTGATTGCTTATATGTGTCAGAGTTTTAATTAGGGTGCTGCTTTGCATTTATTTGCTTTGTTTTATTGAGAAGGGGCAAAGAAGAAAACTTTGAGTAATTTGTAGATTTGTAAATGAATATTTTCTATAAATAAAAAATATTATTTTATAAATAAAGTACATTTTATAAATAATTTTCCATTGTTTTGTTTTTCATCATCATCATCATCATCATCATCATCATCATCATCATCATCATCAACATCATCATCCTTATTATTATTATTACTATTACTATTATTACTATTACTGTTATTGATATTGGGTTACATTCTATAATTAATAATGTTTGATACTTTTACATAGTTATTAGACATAAAATAAATAGTTAAAATGCAAATATATTTCCAAAGAGTACAGAATATGAAGAGAACATTTCAGTTATCACAAAAGGTTACAAAAATAGACAATTTCAACTAGACCCTAATTATTAACTAGTTTTATTGCACTTCAAATATAGAGAAAAATATTGGGTTTTCCCTCTTAAATTTGATGATCAACCAATACTATAGAAGTGTTACTTTCATATTAGTTGATTGGATAATAAGAATGTTCTTTTTCCTTATCCCATCCTTAACAAAACCAAGATAGACTTCTTAAATTAGCCAATTACATCTAGTATTATTGATGCAGAGACTATATTTCAACATAATTGGGAAACAGTGCCCCAGATGACTTTCCCAACATTTCACTAGCACAATATATGTTTGTTAAAGCTGTGTGACAAATACAGTATCAACAGTATATGCAATTAACAGAGAGACAGATAAATAAATGAAGAGAATTTTTATCCCCGACCTAGGAAAGACTTTGCAGAAAACAGTCAGCTAACACTTTTATTACATTTTATTCTAATCTAAAAAGAAATGCTGATAATTGTTGTGCATTGAAATGGAACAACAGAATATATAAAATAAAAAGGTTAAGATTAATAAAAAGAGACCCTTTTCACTCACTGAATGAAAGAAAATGGAAGAACTGGAGCCAAACAGCTTCTGCTTCAGAATGGATTTGAAAACAACTATGTATTGTAATAAGTACTAAGTATATCCATAGTATTTATTTACCCAACTGAGAGGTCTTGGGGATTCTGTGGGCTGCCTTTTCTTGTTCATATGAGCCAAGTGATAGTGAGCTTACTGAAGCTATTTAGTGGTGCAAAGCATTCTGCTCCTGTTCATAGTAGTATACCCCTATAACTCAAGTCAAATATTGGAGGGGGGGGAGATTCTGGGACATCATGGATATGATTCTAAGATATATTGGCTCCTTATACTGTATCCTGGATTAGCACAACATTCAGTAGGAATTGTAAGTATTTCAACCCAAACAACAAACACTGTTGGAGAAGACTTGGAATTAGCTGGTCCAGAACAGCCAATCTTACTGTAGTACCTGCTGTGTGTTAAATGGTTTTTGCACTCCCTTAGGCAATTAATTTTGGACTAAACAAATTGGCTTCCCTCCCTCCACTCCATGTCCATTAACAGACTATTCAATTGCCAGCTTGGAAAAAAAAAAGGCTGAGCTGTTTTTGTGCATCAATTCAATGCATCAGCTCTGTCCACATACTTCAAAGAATCAAAACATTGAAATGGCTGCTAAATGTCTCTAATCTTATCTATTTTTATATTGCTGACCCACCTCACATTAATTTAGTAGGAAAAAGTGGAGCCCTTCTCCGGACCCAAAGCAAAACAAAAGCAAAAATGCCCTTACTGGGCACAAAATGTTCAAATGAATACCCCAAATTGAAGTTCTTTAGTCATTCAAGTGGAATTAACTGCCAATAGCATTGGAACTTAATGAAACATTTTAAAAGGCTTGCAAGAGAAAACAAGTAAGATACAGACCTGTCAGAAAAAATCTATCCTTTCCCAATGACTGCTTGTGGTAGGGATTTAAAGGAATTTCCTCGTGATCTCACAGTAAGCCATCAATAGTTCCAAATATGGTTCAAAATGATCCATTTACTTCACATTCTCCTCAGGAAAAAAAAATCATAGTTGTTGTAAATTAGGGATTGCACTCTTTTCAAATGTATAAGGAGAAGCTGGATCTCATCTGTAAAGCAAATATACCAACAAAAATGCCTTGGTGTTTAAAAAATAGAAGCTACTTTTCCATTGTCTCTGAAATATTCCAAAAAACATGCTGCCTCTGGTGTCTTACCTTCATTAATATAACAGATAGAGTTTTAGATCTGATATCTGATTGCTGTAAGAGTCATTTTTTTTCATCTAACATGTGTGGCTATACTGATTTATTTTTTTCTAATATACAACTATAATTATAGATGAAACTACTTTGATAATGGCAGCTCCATAAACAAATACCTAGGTGTCCTTTTAAAAATGGACAGAACACAGTTAAAAATTGGATTAGGGTTGAGGTACAAAGAAGAATGAATATAAATCTTTTTTTCCTTTATTTCTATAGCTTTGAAGAAGAGCACTCAAAGGAACATGAAGAGAACTTTATTCAAGAATTATGAAGACTAAAGGATTCATGGGGAAACCTCTGAATTCATTTTTTTTTTTAGAATTGCATGTGAAAGGGGAAGTTTGGGAAAGTGCAGAATCTGAAGACTAATTCTTAGAGTTGTATAAAGCTTTGAAGAGGTGCTTTATTTCAGTGGTACTTTGAGAAAAACACACCTTCAGGATTGCTTTGCAACCACTCCCCTTTAAAAAAAATGGAAGCAAAATGTCAGTTCAGATTTTAAAATTTCAACATTATTTTTATATGTTTCTCTTTTTTATCATTTGTGAGATTGGCCTATCTGCCAAAGGCAAAGAGTGGAGGCAAGAGAAGGGCTGATATCCATCCTCACAGTTCTATATTGCTAGGAAGTGACATACAGAAAATGTCATGATTCATTTTTATCATTTTTTTTTCTGTTCAGAAAGTCACCCACTTCCCTCAAGCACTGGAAGTGAGGCAAGAGAATAGCAGTAGTACTTAGACTTATATATTGCTCCATAGTGCTTTACAGCATTCTCTGAGTGGTTTACAGTGTTAGCATATTGCCCCCAACAATCTCGGTCCTCATATTACTGACTTCAGAAGGGTGGAAGGTTGAGTCAACCTTGAGCTGTTCAGGGTTGAACTGCTGGCTGTGGGCAGAGTTAGCCTTCAATACTGCATTTTAACTGCTATGCCACCATAGGTAAGGTGTCTCCAGGTGAGGTGTCTCTTTGGAGAATAGGTATGGAAAGTGCTGCTACTGAAGCTGCTATTTTAGAGCAGGAGGAAGAGTCAGGTGGAAAGATCCCAGAGGCTTCCATGCTATTCACTACAGATTCATTGTAACTCTTTATCTGGAAAACTTTCTTAAACAGTAAATTTGAACTTATTCCCGAATTTGACACAAGGAACAATTATATAAATAAATGGTTTGGTTTGGTTTGATTTAGTTGTATTTTCACAATATTGTTTGGACCAACTTAGTTCTGACAAAGTTGTTTTTAAAATTCTTGTAAAGGTTGAGATTGATTTACCTAGATTGCTTCTTGGTTGTTTATTATGTGTCTTTCCTTAGGCTGTTTGATCCTGATGCTGTTTATGCTTCTAAAGCAGTGTTTTTCAAACTTGGCAACGTTAAGATTGACTTTAAGGTTGAAACTTAAATCTTGAAACTTAAAACTTAAATCCTGATTAAATTGAGACGTTAAGATTTAAAATTACCTTTAAGATTTAAAGTTGAGGAATTCTGGAAGATGAAGTCCACATATCTTAAAGTTGCCAAGTTTAAAAACATTGTAGTTGAGGCTTCTAAACCAGTGACTTACTTTTATAAGAAACAGAAGGGAATTTATGAAATTGGTACTCATGTTTTATGTGAACTTTGGAATAATAAAGTTGAATGACTTGTTTTGTAAACCAATAGAAAATTTCAACAAAGTATGGATAATGATTTATTTCATAAAGTTGATTTATTTAAAAAAAGGCAATCCTCTTTCTGTTTTGAACATCTTGGACAGGGGTGTCAAACTTGCGGCCCACAGGCTGGATGCGTCATGTGCTGACCACCCCCACCCCCATTTTAGTAAAGGGGAAAAAAGTCACAATACGTCACATGATGACATGACTCCGTGAGTTTGACACCCCTGATCTTGGAGAATGTTTAATAACAGTTGAAAGCTAATACATCACACACCTAACCCAAAATAACAATAGTACAAGATCTTGTCATATAAAGGCCTGACCCAATTCCAAATGGATGTAACAATTAGAATTACTGTCAAGTCTGACATAACTCACAGGATGCAATCAGATGGCCTCATTAAAGTAATATCCCCCAATCCCATAGCCAGCAGAAAATATATATTCCCCTGATTGTGGATCCCCTGTATAATCACCAAGTCAGCAATTGATGGTGTCTTCAGTAATTTAATGTGAAACAAATTATTTATGGCTATTTCCCCTAAGCAGTATTTTTATAAGTCAATTCTCTCTTACAGTCCAAGCCAAAATGTCCATGAAGAGTTGAATCCAGGGACTAGAAAGAAAAGGAAATGCTGTGGTAGCCTACGGTGTTAAACAGAATCTGGCTTGATCTTATGACTGACTGCTTGATAACTAAGGCTAGATCACCTCTATGCAAAAAAGTGTCTTGGGAGAGGATAAAGATTACATGTGGGCAAACTTAAAATGACTTTAGCTTGGTCAATGGATGAGATGCTTACATCATGAGGACACTGCAATATTGGGGCACATTCAGCCTGATGCTAGGCAGACATAAGGATGAGCCCCCAGACTCTTCAGTCATTAGCCATCTTGTTGCAAGTTATAAACAACTATAAATTTTTATTAGCATGTATTGTCCATTGCACCTTATCTTTGTGTATTAGCAGGATAATCACTAATACAATTTTGTCAGAAACACTACCATTACTTTAATAACTAATGAATATCATTAGTTATTCAATTGTAATATTATACATTAACTAAATATCACTATAACTATTGAAACTACAGATACAATATAAATACCTTCTTTGAAAACAAAACCTAGCCTTTTATTCATTTACTTATATATAACCTAAAGAGATTGCTTTGCTAAGCTAAATGTGTTTTTAGACCATGAATCATATTAATGATTTTTAAAGCATGTAGCTACCACATAAGGCAATATAATATATTCCAATATTGTATTTCCAAATTTCTTCTATATGGACCAATTTATTTTTTGTATGTTTTAGGAATAATGAGCGAAGAAGGACATTCTACAATATGTCCAATGTTCTGGAGTCACAAGATCATTAGGACCATACAATAAGCATAACCTCTGTTTTATCCATACGTATTGCCATTTAGCTTTGTATGAAAATCATAATCCTTTTATAAATCTCAAAAGTTTTTAAAGTACCATTTGTTGATTTAGACACATTATCATTATAAATCCATATTCCTTCTCCCAAGTATATTAGCAATTTTTTAAAATTTGAGTTGCGCTAAAGTATCCCTTTCATATGAGAAGGTTCAAATTTAAATATTCTGCCAGTAAGGTCCAGATATGTCAAATCATCTTTCACGGGGAGGGCACCAAGAATTGCCAAGATTTCAAGGGTACTAAATAAGAAATCTCAAGAGAAGCCCATGGAGTAATCAATACTGTATCCACTGCAGTGTGTAGTTGAAATTAAGAAATACAGCAAAATCAGGAAAATTAAAAATTAAAATTAAAATCAGGAAAATTAAAACTACCATCAGCATAAGAAAAACATTACTTGAACACGGAGATCTTGGGTATTTGTTTCTTTCACAAAAATGTAACCATTAGTTTATCAATCTGTTTAAAATATTTTAGCAAAAACAAATATTGGCATTATGTACTCTTACTCCTTTCATTGGTCTTGATGCAAAAAACATTTTCAGAACATTATTCCTTCCCCACAAACTAGTTGTTTTCTTCCAAATATCCTCTTTAATCCGAGTGAAAACAATATTTTTTTCTAAATGATATTTTCTTGAAGGTAATAATCCGTAAGTATTCAATAACAACTGAACAATATTTAAAAAGCTAAATCTTTTCACTAAAGCCTTGAGAATAATCTTGCCACTTGGCATAATATTTGACTTCCTCCAATTTATTGTACATGCAGTTTAGCATAGAACTGTGTCACTTCTAAAATGTAGGTAAAGATTGTTATATATATATATATATATATTTAAGTGTATCACAGTACCTTACATCTAAATTCAGCTAAAAGTATCCTTTTCATTTCTTCAGTCTGATTTATCAGGCATGCTGTGGGTTCCAGTAACGTATTAAAAATTACACATTATCCATCACATTTTAATTACTACTGAAATCATTAGTATCACACAAGAAAATGAATTAAAGTAAAAATTATAATGAAAAAAATAAATTTTATGAAATCGAAACTTCTGCATTACTTAAACAAAAAAAATGATTTGTAGCATACCAAAAGCTTTTTCCACATCCAACAGGTCACACTGCAGATTTATGTGTATCAGTATACAAGTTTATTACATCAACCAGAAGTCTTATATTACCTGAAGACTGATGACCTTTCATGAAACTGGATTGTACAGGCTAACTTATTATGGGTAATAGCTGCTGCAATCTCACCAACGTAACTGCTAACGTCTTAGCATCAATATTTAATAGAGATATCAGGAAATAACTTGCATACTGAATAGGATCCCTATAAGGCTTCAAAACTGCAGTGATGTAAGCTTAACAATATGGGGATGACAGCTTTTTATTTTTCAAGAGATGCTTGTAATATTTCCAGAAATATAGAAGGTCCTTAGCTCTTGAAGGTTTCTACTATTTAAAGGTTATTCCATGTGGTCCTGGGACCTTATTGAATTTCATTGTATCGATAGTATAGGGTTTTGTTTTGTTTTTGTAACATCAGAGGTGAGGTTAATTAGTTTTTATTCTTAATTTCTGAAAGATTTCTGTCAATTTATTTAAGAAAAATCATCTATCTGCTTGTGAGTTATATTTACCAATGTGGAATATCAATTTTTATAAAATTAAAAAAATAATGATTTCATTACAATCAGCGAATTTTTTTGAGATAAATCTCATTACTTGCCAATGAGAAGCTAGTCATAGGGGTTTTTTTTCTATGTGTTCCCATATGTTTGTCTCATTTATTGTGCGTGTGTGTGTTTACATAACGGGTCCAATTCCAACTGAATAGATTTAAAAGTATAATATGCTTCTTGAATCAGTTTCGTGGAATATTCTTTCATTGCTTCTAGTTCATGTTTGTTATGTTATGATTCATTCATCTTTTTCTATAAAGAAGGACAGGTTATTATTTTGCCAAGAATAAAATGCTTTAAATATATCCAAGATCATCCACATATTTACTTGAAGAAAAAAGAAATCTGCACCTTTCTTCTCTTGTTCTACAAGCTGTAAATTTTCCAATTAAGTTTTTTTTAAGATAATGTCTTCCACTAACAGAGATGTTTTTATCCAAACTCAGTGATAACACTATGAATACATGATTGAAATTAAACTTGAACTAATTTTGCATTTGTCAATTAAATTAACCACTGAATGCAATATGGAAAAAACAATTCAGTCTTGAATATATACTCCTTGGGGAAATAAAAATATAGTACTCTCTATACCAATTCCCTTTTTGTCCACTAAATTAAATTACTGGATGTAAATATAGAGAATACTGTGACTTTGCTGATACATTTTTCTTTTTCTAAAAAACTAAATTAAAGTCTTCAGTAACTATTACATGATTTACATTTACAAAATATTATCTCAATGATTATGTAAAACATTAGATTTATTTTTGGTTGGAAAATAATAATTTATCCACCACCACCACCCGAATATTTCTGTATTTTACTCAAATTATATTGTGGCCATCATCTAAACTCTATTGTTGAATTATACATTTAAAAGTTGTTTTCACTAAAATTGGTACTCATTTGGCAAAGTTTGAATGTATGTAAGTCTGTTGAATGCATTCATTAGTTAAAAGGCTTTTTTTCATTTAAGAGCATGTATTTTTCTTGTAAAAACAAACATTCAAATTCATCAATTTCTATTAATTTAAAAACCCAAAAAACTTAAAAAAAAACCCACAAAACTACAACAACAGAAAATCACACTCCCAATGCATTATTTATTGGTATAGCAATTGTATTCACACATTTTGACTTTAAACACTGCCTAATCCATTATTAACTTTTTTAAAAATACAAAAAAAATTGAAAATCATGAATAAAAAGGAAGTAGAATGTACAATATGTAGGAAAAATGTAATATTCAAGCCTA
This sequence comes from Oxyrhabdium leporinum, assembly GCA_032468155.1. NCBI lineage: Eukaryota > Metazoa > Chordata > Lepidosauria > Squamata > Cyclocoridae > Oxyrhabdium > Oxyrhabdium leporinum. The sequence continues at coordinate 33,417 of JANHFL010002847.1, read as the reverse complement.
TTGATTTTTTTTAAAGAAATGAAAATAAAATCAGAAATATTATTTTAAAAAAAACCTGTGGTTGGCAAGACTTTTATTGCAGATATGCAAATTACTCAGACTTATCTCTCTTCTTAAAGGCTGCAAATAAAAAAAGTAGAAGAATGGGGGAAAGCCTCAAAAAAGTATTCTGTGTAATTAATAGGGCTTTGGAGCTGCCAAACCAGTAAATCATTTCTGAGTGAACTTGTGTGGAGCTTTTAATTAGGATGGGTAGTTTCTGGGTTTTTTAATGTACAGGGTTTCTTGTGCCTTGGGTAAACCAAATATGGGATGCAGAAAGTCTTCATCCCTTTTTGTCTGACTGTGAAGAAGGCTTGCTGCAATTCTTTGTGCCTATGTGCCAGCCAGAAATGTAAATCTGGAAATTGCATAAGCTTCTTTTCCTCATACTCCAAATTTGTTCTCCTTTGGGATGATTGTCATATTTTATCTTATGTTTCCCACCTTAAGCCACCAAAAAAACTACCATGACAACTAGTCAGAAAATTAAGAGAACTGTTATTTAGATTGACTGACAATCTAGGCATCAGTAGATTCAGCAGAATCTACCCGAAACAGATAAAAACAAAATGTTTAGACAGTTGCTGTTAATGCTGCAAGTAATAGAATCAAAGGAGACTATTTCTCCTTGCTTTTTTTGTCCTTGGATGCAATCCAAGACTTGTTGGCAAGCCACCTGCTGTTTAGTTATTGTTATGGCTCAAGCAGGTGAAGCTGAAATTATTTTTTCATTTGTTGGAGTCTTGACTTCTTGTTGCTTTAATTGCTTCTATATCTCCTCTCGATCTTGCCAACCTTAATAGAAAATTCTCAGAATGAGCAATCTAGTGACTGAAACATGATATGCATCTCAACATGGTTTACTTCTGAGGAGTAATTTCAACTGGAATGTCAGGTATAGATATAGCTTTCAATATATTTCACGTCTGAATTGAGGTGTCAACCACAGTTCCCACCCAGCAAACGGGAGCAAATAATGTGTTATCTGAAGCCACAGTGCCCAGTTCTACAACAGCCTCTCCAAAAGACAAGTCTGGGTGGGGAATTACCGTGTTTTTCGGTGTATAAGATGTACTTTCCCCCAAAAAAAGTGGGTGGAAATGTCTGTGCGCCTTATACAGCAAATGTTGCTGAAGCCCCACCCACCCGCCAGCCCCCACTCTTCTGCCTCTGCCTCCCAGCAATTTGCCTCCTTGCAGTAAAAAGCAAACAGCCTGATCAGTTTCTGCACAGCCTGATTAGCACAAGCAGCTGATTGTCAGTTGGATCAGCCTCCCAACGATCAGCTGTTTCAGGCTGCAGGGATCGCCATCGTCTATTGCCACCTCCGTGCACCCCATTTTTGGCCTCCGCATCCCGTGTTTGGCCTTCGCATGCCCCATTTTCAGCCTCCATGTGCCCCATTTTTGGCCCGTTCCGATCCCCACTGCCTGGACCAGGACAAAAATGGGGCACGCGAAGGACAAAATCAGGATGCAGAGGCCAAAAAATGGGGCACGTGGAGGCAGCAATAGGCAATGGCGATCCCTGCAGCCTGAAACAGCTGATCGTCGGGAGGCCGATCCAACCAACAATCAGGTGCTTGTGCTAATCAGGCTGTGCTGAAGATGACCAGGCTGTTTGCTTTTTGCTGCAAGGAGGCAAATTGCTGGGTGGCAGAGGCAGATTTATTTATTTTTTCCTCCCTGAAAGCTAGGTGTGTCTTAATACTTCAGAGCATCTTATAGTCTGAAAAATATGATATGTAAAAGATATTTGTCTCAAAGGAAATGAAAGAGGAGAAGGAGAAGGCTCCTTTTTAGGTATACACAGCATTATTATCTTCCCCAAATACCAGAGGTGACAAATGCAATTGATTAATTTCTCATCTTTGGGACTGTGTCAAAACACAGTCACAAATATTATTGGGGAAGAGAGAAACTAACTGTGGCTTAGCACATCACTATTTTCCTGTAACATTTAGACTAATCACATTTTTAAAGTATTACAATTTCCTATCTTTTTTCATAGTTTCTGATACGCAGAAACAGCAAATAGTGTGGATTTCTGGATTTTATGAGATAGAAATAATCATCTACTTGACAAGATTAAAAAAGAAATGTTTTCCGTATCACTATGAATGTCAGGTATTCTGGCATCATTCTTTCTTTGGTTAAAAAGGAAAAAAATCAGAATTACGTCTTTCTTACAAAATAGGCAAAGTAGGGAATGCATATTTTGTCTAATATCTCAGCTTCAAGAACTGCTAAGACTAGCTAAAAGTTACCTCTTTTTAAAATGATAGTTAGAAATTATGACTCACTAATTGACCATCCTCTTCAGTGTCACTGGGGAACAACTAAGTGTTTAAGATTAAAGCTACATACACAGCAGAATGTTTATAAGAATGTTTATGGAAGGAAAAGTGTTTCTTCTACTAAAATTCTCTGTACTACCACAAAAAAACTGTTTTCATGAATAACAGCTGAAGAGAAATGCCTATATCTGACATGCTTTGCATGTTGAAGGTTCTAGGTTCAATCAGGCATATCCAAATAGAAATGGAAAATCTCTAAAGCACGCTCTTGCAAGGCATTGCTCCACAGTTTAAATAATGAATCCTCAATTTTGTATCAAGTATGCAACAGTTTGTCCACTAAGACATACCATGGCACTCCCAAAGCTAGGCCCCGTGCTTTTCTTACATGGTTTTAATTTACAGTAATAAATAGCATATTTATGAAGCAAAGTATCTGTATTTCAACAATGCCTCTGTAGATCTTAGTAAAGTGCTTAGAAAATGAGATAGTGCCTGCAGTTCTGTGCTTCTTTTTCTTATGGAATATGTGTGTCTCATTCAGTATAAGTTCTTATATTCCTGTAAGAGACATTAAAGAGTCACTGGGACTATGAGGTAAGAAATTGTTGTAGGATTTGGAACCAAGGAGAATCAGTTTTCCAAATAAATGTACGGAGGCCAGAATTGCCATACAGTTATGCAGTTGTGCAAAATAATGGGATGCAGTGGTGCATCCCTTACTATCATTTGTGTAAACAACGATCACTGAAAGTAACTGTTTTTGAAATTGTCGGTTCCAGACTAACCTAATATCTGTCAATGATGTAACAACATCCTTTTTCACAACATAGTTAGAATCAGTTAGTGGACTGTGAAGACCAAGAAAAGAAACCTAAACATCCTGTCACTGTAGACTGGAATAAAACTAAATTACTTTTACCTTGTCTGTAATCTTACATCCCCCTACCTAAGCATAAATCACCTTAAAAGCAATGCCCCTACTTGCACTTTTTCCTCAGCAGACATATACGGTTGCAGCCAGTTAAAGTGAAATCAATAGGATTTACGTTAATCGTGTTGATTTTTAATTTCATTTAAATGGGATTTAAATATAATTAGTCTGGTTCTACTTGTCTTGATTTTTCCAGCCATTGGAAAATAGCTGCATTATTAACTAAAAGACTTTATCTTTGAATAACATATTGATCGTAAGATAGGTCACATATGTGAACACTTTTGTAACATGTGCTGTATAAACCAACTGGAGGTAAATATGGGGATAAGGGATTGCTACAGCTGTACTTAGTGAAAAAATAAAGCTAAAGGTGTTTTTCCTCTTGGCTTAAATGGAAGATACAGAATATTATATCTTTATTTTTCTTTAAAAGTTTCAAGGTTTCATGATATTGATGTCCAGTCTTAACAGATATATATCACATCTTATCAGATTACATATCACAGCTGAGGAGAAACGGATATGTAAGCCAACATTTGTGAAAAAGACAGTGATTCAAGGAGAAACAGCTGCCATTTCCTATTTTGTTTCTTTAAAGGATTTTACTGATTGTTTATTTACAAGTAAGACTCACATTCACTTATTGCACTATTACTTTCCTTATATTTGTATATATTCACTTGCTAGCTTCTGTAACGTTAGTTCTCAATTATGTGGAAAAAGAAGTTGTGCTTTGTGACTATAGCCTTTTTAAATATCTCCAAATTCATTATTTTACCAGTTTTCTGCAAAATTTATGTTTGCCAAAATGTAATAATTTTGCTAACAAATTTAAGCAGATTACTATGGGGCTTTCTAGTGCACAAACAGAGTGCTAATGGAATACAGTAGTTCCTGTGGCGTGAACTGCCCAGCCCTGATTTTACTTTTGTGTTTTGATTTATAATGTGTTTTGGCTTATCATGAAAATGAAAACAGTTACTTTTTCAAGTTACCATGCGTATTAAATAAATGAACAATATCTTATTCTTGCTCTTTGAATATCTGCTTTGCAATTTAGATGCATTGCCAGTTTCTGCAGCAAGTATTTTTTCATAAATGAATATGTAAACATTTTAATTAAATATAATTGCTGAAGATTCCATTTCAATCTATACATTCTGGTATACTCTGATTCCTCCAAATCAGTCATGTTTTGAAGTAGAATTTTGTGTCTACAAATATTATGTAGTTATATAAAGGGTTGTAAGCAGTGGTGAAATCTAAAAGTTTCCACTACCGGTTCTGTGGCTTGGTGGGCGTGGCTTGCTGATCATGTGACTGGGTGGGCGTGGCTCACAAATTTACACAACCAAACTCACAAAATTACACAACTCAGAAAAATACACAACCCCTACTCCATCATGGTATGAAATTTAGCAACATAAAATCTCACAGCCACACATTTCAAAACATAAAGCTATAAATATGTTACATAAAATT